>JAPQRQ010060542.1:0-17597 GCA_037367365.1 Apogon talboti | reverse complement strand
ATTTTTGATCCTGTTTGAAACATGTCATTAATTACACATATGTTCTTTGTCAGTGTAGCACATAGCACATGCATACATGAATCTTGCATATGAACCTGTATCACATGTGCTGTAAAAAAAGCAGTAATCAATAAGAATGAAATAAGAAAAAACAGCTGCTCCTGTATAAGAATAGCTTCTTCACATGCTGTCTGATATAACAGCATATAACGGCCTGAAATAGTCCCGATAATGCCAGCTGAATATATAGCACTAATATAACTCCTGGTTATTCTCGGGCAAGTATTAACACCAGAGGAAAAACAAAAAAAACCTTGACAAATGGAAAGCGACTAGAAGTTCTGTTGAGTTTTTTCTTGTACATTTGAAATGCCGAGAGGCTGCGTGTCACGGGTATAATGTCAGTCGGTTCTGCTCGGTTTCTGAAAAAGAATTTGTCAAGATCAAAAGTCAGATCTGTCTGTTCTATATCACTTTTTAGTCATCTGTTGTAAGGCAAGAACGCTCAGCAGGAGAAAAACAGTAAAAACAGTAAAAATGTACAATAAAATCATTAGTGTGTAATTGAGACGCCGTGTGCAGGTTGTGTGTGCCGGATCTTACCTAGTTGAAACTGGTCTGAGCTGTTGTTGCAGGTCTGTTGTACCTCTTCACTGTCCCATCCCAGTGGGTAGAGCGCACAGCCTGAGCCTATGAGCAGACCTGTGAACAGCACAAAGAGCAACGAGGTGGTGCTTACAACAAACTCCTCACAATAGGGCTTAAGGTTGACAAGACAGGAAAACCGCAGCAAGGTCAAAGTCTCACCATGAAGACATCCAAGCTAGAGGAAGGTCTCCAGTGGTTTTGAGAAACCTTGCAACAGTGGGTTTACACTTAAAAATCCTTCCAGTAATTAAGTAATTGTTTTTACCATAGGCACTGAATATGCATCACAGCGAGGTGAATGTGTTCATACTTTTCAATGGATTCTCTACGACCGTTTGCTTCATGTTTTCATGAAAATAATCAAAAACATAATGAGCAGCTGCTCCACAGTGACACGACATGCACAACCTCCCCATTTTATTTATTTTTTTGTTAGTTTATCAGCGATTTCCAGCACATACTGAAAAGGAACGCTCTGACCTGTTTCAGCATTTTTACCTCTGAACAATCCTCACATCTCTCCGTAAAATGACATGGATTGCAAATTTAACACTTCATCACATTTTTTCTGCAACAAAACAAAGCGCTCGTCTGGCAGAAGCTCATAAAACACTGTGAACGAATGAACATATGCAAATAGCTTGGCAATTTCTCACAGAGGAGAAAACAAGCTTTTTTTTCTGGATTGCAATAATTACTGTAAAACTCTGGAAAATCCTTGAGGGACTGCTTTATGCCAGTGATTAAAGAGACTTATGACTGTGCTTAAAGCTGCACACAGAGACAAGAGTTAAATCTAGTCAAGGCCATTACATTAAGGATTAATATCCTCAATATTTGCCTGCAGCCAGGTCTTGACAAGTTATTCCCTGGATGCCAAGGCCTGTCTCTTGAAATTACCCTGTGGGGGCCCCTGGTAGGTGGCTCTGCCATCACATTAGCTTAATCCCCTCCGATATGTCTGCCCCGCTATCAGTTTTGGGATGTGAGGACGGCAGCAGAGAAAGTGAAGGCAAGAAAGCTCTGCCTTCCAACCTGATTACTCCTGCCATCCAGGACTGCCTTATTAAATCTAGGCCAGATAACAAGCAGGAATTAATCCACATGCTAATGCAGATGGGTTAGACAAACCGGCTAACATCTGAGGTGGAGTAGGGAGAGCGTTTTCTCCAGTCGCGGCCAAAAGGACGGTGAATGTCATCGACTTTAGAGAAAATAGACAGGCTGATCATAGCACCTGTGATGGAAAATCAATTCAGTGAAACTCGGGCATGTTGATGAGAATAAAAGGGATATAAAACAGCTCTGACCAAGTCTGTGTCATTACAGCTGAGGATCACAGGGGATCCAGGGATTTTCATACGCAACAACTCAGCCATTTCTTCTCCAGACGCTTAAGAGAATTTCAGACGAGTTTCTGCTTCATACCTAAAATTGCTACCTTTAGTTGTACAATACTGCAAAAGTAACACAGGTGCAATTTGAAGTAAATCCCTGTACATGCAGCCAATGGGACCCCCTATGAACATGAAAACCGACAATGTACAGCAGTGCATTTGGAAGCCGGCGAGCTACATGTAGCCATTAAAATATTCTGAGTTATATAATGTTATCAAATGTGTTTTGATTCATATTTGTAACAGTAAAGCATGCCAGCATTATAATATATTCATGATTAATATTTAACAAAATCAAGAATTCTCTTTCAAGTGTTGTGTAATGCAGAGAGATACAGCAGCATGTAATCAAAATGAATTTCCTTGCAGCAAATGAGAAGGGAAAACACAGAGGGCAAAATGTGGCTCCAGTTCCCCAAGACATTGTTATTCTATCCAGCAAACGGTAATGTTTCTATTTGAAAAATTACCATCGATGTGGATTCTCAATCATGCTTTGATTAACACATTTGTTAAAACAGTCAAACCCGTAAAGAGCCAGTGTCTGTCAGAGCAAACAATGGGGGGATCATTGGATCTGTTTCCACTTCAGGTGAGATGGTGATATTGACCACCGGGAAAAAAATAAAAACACAAGGTGGGATTTTTGCCACAACAAATACAAGAGATCAGTTCGAGTGTGTAAGTAAAGAAATCAGAGGCCGTCAAGTGTTTTGTATTGTTTTGTGGATGAACTCACTGAGCGTTCAACACTGCAGTGGATGAAATCAATGTGAGCGCTCACATGTTACTGTGCCAATAGTGAAACAGATACAGCGAATGCACTGTGGGAACAGACAAACCTAAACAAGAACAAAAAAAAACACATCACCGAGGTGTAATTCAATTCTGCAACATATTGTGTGTGGTCCTATATTTCTTTTTTTTTGGGTTTTATTCATTTGATTTATTCATTTTCCCCAGGAGTAGTTATTTCCATCAAATCCCATCCTCTATACTCACTATTATTGGGAAGCGGAGCTGGTGACGGGATGTGGGTGAAAGATTACCGAGAATGAAAAAGCATTCTTCCACATAATGTTCATGTGCCATTCTGTGACTTGTGACTCTGTGTGCATACCACTGGAGACAGGTACTTCTTCTGCTCCTTATTTCGTAAGCTGACTCAGATGCAACCCTGATCTGCACAGACACACAATCAGGGATTTGTGTTATTTACCATGTGGTTGTCAGCTGCACGTCAGCTCTTCTGCTCAGCCTTCTTGGCTCGTGACCTCTTAAACTGAAGCCTTCTTGTGACCTATCGCCACAGAATACATATGAAGTCTAGCGAACAAACACATTTTTCTTTCTTTTTTTTTCTCTGCAAAGTATTGCATCACTCCCCTCAAGTTAGAGGCTACTAGACAGGGTATTCAAGCACTGGACCATATGTTAGCTTCTGCAAGATAATGCTTAATGATTCCCTCAGGAAGAATGTGATGGAAGAAAACAGAAGTGTGGGCCAGAGCAACCAATCCATCTCTTGAACATGTGGTTAGAATACAAAGTCAAAGAAAAGTAACAGGATGACCAATATAAAAATACAAATATGCCGCAAGGTAACAAGATATTTGCACATTTTTGTCTTTGTGCTGAAGAAAATGAGCAATTCTAAGTAGTAGGAGTTTGAACATTCATTCATTTGTACATTCCATAACTTTGTACGCAGAAAGATTATGAAAAAAATACATCACTGACTTCAGTAAACTCTGCACATGCTAGGAGAACATCCATAGGGACATTTTTAGTCACAAGAGGAAAAAAAATCTACACTCCAGAAGTTTATATAAGCTCACGACAACATGTAGTTAAAGTATGTTGTTACCAGCATACTTTGGAGGATAATAACGTTCGCTAATTTAATAGCCACACTTGACATAATTAGTCCCACATTAGATTCATTACAGATAGATAGGGAGACTGTTCATGTGCTTTTTGATTAAAGCACGACATTAATGTGAGAAAAACTTTTTGTTTCAATTGTGCTGCACAAAATATGTGTCATGTACAAGACATTGAATTGACGTTCAGTTTTTCCCAGCTCCAAACTGTAATTATTATGTTGGGCTTCAAAAGTCCACTATCTGTCAGCTTCTGCAGGGCATGTTGTGGTTTAATATATCAAACAATGGTCACAGTGGTACTGGTCTTCTCTAACCAGATGCACTTTTAATCATCCTCAAATGTAGAAGCATCCTCCAGCTCAGAACATACACCAACATGACAACAGGCTCAGCAAAATGACAGCTTTAATAAGGTTTTTACTTTGTACGTTTTTGATTCAAAAACTCAAAAAAATCAAAAGGACAAAAAAGCTATGTAGTGTCTGTGTTTCGGAGCTCATGAACACAATGACTGGTGGTGGAATTCAACTGCGATGCAAAGGGGCACCGACTGAAATTTTGCCCAGGGCAGCAAATTGGTCAAGGCTGGTTCTGAACTTCAGAAAACATCCAAACATCTAATTTTGCTGCGAGCAGATGGCTATCTCATGATGAAATCATTGCAGGAATCCACTAATATACTGTACAAGACAACAGAGGGCTTTTATGGCAGCCTCGCAGCAGCCACAAGACAATGAGAGACAGACGGACGAGGAAAAAATCATTGATGTTGAAAATCTGGCACTACCAGCAAGTGCAGAATGTGTTCCTTCCACAAAGGCTATTAAGAATCAAAATAACCAGTTTACTTCAGCAGCAGTGGCTGCACCCCGAGGTCAAACTCTAAAATGCCCTCAGCTCTCCAGCAGATCAGGAGCGGTTCAAGTGCTGCTCCATCAGTGCGGGGCTGGGAGGTTTGTTTGTTTACCTTGCCGCTTTTTCCAGCAACTGCTGTTTGTAAAACCTTAGCCCATTTTGGAGTCTTGATTCTGTTTCCATAGCAGCGATCTGATGCCTGATAATCTTCTCTTGCACAGGAGATGAAGAGGAAAAGGTTGGAGAGCAGAATTTAAGAGGCCAGACAACTTATTCACAGATCTAGTTTCAATTGATCTATGCGCGCCTGCTATCAGGACGACTCTCTCTAATGGCTTCTCTGAAAGGCTATTCAATGAACTGAGAGACATCTCTTAAATGGACTTCACCAAATACAATCAGCGCTACATATCAATGTTCAATCAATAAAATCTCCTCTAATACAGTGATCTTTTTAACGGCATATTCTTTCCACAGATTTCATCATCGTAGTTGAGCTCACTTTTGAAGTTGCATTTGCAGTGCTATGAAAAGCGTACTGAGAAGTGCTTTATTCCATCAGAGCCGCACTATTGTTCCCCGTTCTTTTTCCCATCCACGCTTTTTACCTGAATGGAAAAACTACCCCCTTTTCATATCCCCACATTCTCAGATTTAGGGAGTGCTGATGCCTTTTGTCAAGCCTTCCTGCTCTCTGTCAAAAACCAAGGAATTTCTTTACCCTCCCTCATGCCCCCAGACAATACCATTCAAGGTTATCATTCAAAAGGCCAAAGAGGACAAGAGGAAAAAAAAAAAAAGGGGGGGCTGCCGCTAAGCTGGAGAGAATTTTGGTGGCCAGGGAATTAAAGTGGGGATGTGCCTCAATAGGCCGGGTTAATGTAAGACATTCCCTTTTGGGCTTGAAGGATCATCCATAAGAGGGAGGGAAATGTAAGAGCACTAAACCTGGCAAGTCAGCCAAAAATAATCTCTACCTTTACATGTCCTTTGGTCTCTTTCAGCTTCAAAATCTTATTTTTCTTCAGACAGATTTAACGATTGGCAAACACACTCAGAGACTCGCAGTCATTAACAGTGCAACTTGAAATGTTTTTTTCAGCAATTCGTCAACAGCATGAAAAAATAAAAACCTGCCTTACTTGGATTGCAAGACCAATTCAGGAAACTCTACATTAATTATTGTATAATAACCAGGTAATAATTACGTAATACCATAAAGGTAACAAAGTAATAATCAGTTAATAGCCGGATTGTTTATATAAAGTAACTATCTGGTTATTTTAAGGTAATAATTTGATTTCAGCTATATGATTTAGACAAAGGGTGGCAACTGGAAAGCAGAACAGAGGAAATGGAGAAAAGGCTGTTTAGACAGTATTCGGAAAGAAACGTAACCCTATGGCATCTCATATTGGATATAATCCTCGTGTTATGAAAAGTGAATGGTGGCAGTTTTTTTTTTGTTCTCTCTCCTGTAGATCAACCTGGTTACAAAACGTCTCTTGACCTTAATGCTGTGGCTTAAAACTACTGGGTTAACCGCATTTAAATGTCTGGTGAAACACCACTAAAGATGAGGGTCAAAATAAGACAAAGAACCTCATTGTTATTACACTGCAGGCTGTCTTACCTACGCTGACCCGTCTTTTGTAACTCTGCAGTAGCTGCTTGTAGGTAATGTTTTGAATCTATCACTAGTGCAAAACTACTGATGAACTATTTAATATAGGTTTGAAATCAAGTTCCATTAGATACTGTTTTTCCATTCAGTTTCTTGCAGTTTAACCCACTTATGAACAACTGTTATTCGTCAACAACAGCTGGTCATTTTTTCTCAGTTTGGCCAATTTGAGCAACAGTAAATGACACAAACCAGTGGCATTTTGAGAGGTGATGATCATGCGTTCTCTTAAAAAATCACTTGCTTCCATCATCAGATTACTTTGCTTTAAGAACATTATCATCCTAAGTTAAAATGCACCTGAAATTCATTTTGCCTTCGACTTTGAGAATATGTACTAAAGTTGCGCAACATTGTGCTCAGTTTAATGAGCTATGGTTTTATGTATAGTTTTACATGGAGAAGAGACATTTTAATGCTTATTCTCTCCGTACAACTGCTCACATATTGCTTTCTGTTCCATTCGCCCGTACAGAAATGGTCAAAGGGCTTTTGTTTATTCTGCACCTTATACATGGAATCAGCTACAGAAAGACTGGAAACTGAGTTAATTTCTTTGAGCGCTTTTAAGTCCAAACTGAAAGCTCTTGAGGCCGACTCCATAACTTGTACTTGTTTTTCTTAATCTGCTTGTAAATGTTATTTTTTACTAACAGTTTATTCTCGAATGTGTGTGTTATATGTGTTTTAACTGTGTAATCCTGCAACTGTTTGTTGTATTTGCTGCTGCCTATCTTGGCCAGGGTTTTTAATCTCAATGGGATATTTCCTGGTTGAATAAAGGTTAAATAAAAATAAAAAAAATGGTTCAACATGTTCAGACGTCTTTAAATAATCAATAAATCAGTTCTCCTTTAGTGCACCGAACATGTAACTACAAACCCTCTCAGTTTTTCCCACTATACTTGTCTGAGCTGTACTCTGGGGTAACGACAGGTTTCCAGTGTCACTGTAGTCTCCAAAGTCCATGTGACTTGCCCATCCAGAAACCCAGGCCTGCATGTTGAGGCGTGTGTTGTTTTTTTTTTTTCCGTTCTTCACTTGAAACACAAGGCACACATCAACATGTACAGCCTGCACGCCTCCTCTCCTTGTGATGCTCTGATTCTCAGTGTCATTCAACTTGGATCAACACAGGCGTTTTCAGAAAGACTTACTCCTGTGTGAGCGTTTTTGCTGGCGAAGCTGGTGTTTTATTTAAGCGAGACGGGGATCTGGAGGTTCAGTTGAAACGCTAGACTGTGGAGCTGAGAGAGTTGGAGGATGAGGGGGATGCTGAGAAAGGAGGGATTTACACAGAGCATGTGAAGTATGTGTGATGTGCACAGTGAAGCATAGGAATACTTTCTGCTGCCCACGGATGGAATTTATACGTTATCTCACCGACGGTCTGGGCAGTTCATTCATTTATAAGAACGTTAGAAGTTGTTCAGTAATAGTCGCTGGTGTTGTTTTTGCAAACGGTAACGCTTTTCTGCACAAAGACCAGATCCAGTTGGACCAGGGGTGTGTTCATGAAGTTTCTCCGGTTAAACAATCTCTGAAGTCCCCTCCCTTGTGCTCAGAATATTTTTAGATATATTTGATTGATATTTGCTGAGAGGATCCTTCCAATGCTACATTCTCGCATTGAGTCATTTCCATAATTTTCCCATGTTTACAACCTGAAGCAGTCACACACCCATAAACACTTCTTTATTCCATCAGGCATCAGATGACTCAAGAATGCTCATTGTTAGGTCATATGCATGTCGCATTCATGCAGTTGAATTCTGAGTTTTCCCTGCCATTTTTTTTGGTTTGTTTGTCTTGCGCCTTTGCTTTTGTCGCACGCCTGTCCTTATTAATAATAAACAGCCACCAGCACACAATAGACTAGTGTTGTGGTGGTTAATTTGACGTTTTCATGTTTTTGTTCTTGGATTTACGTGAAATTTCATGCAGGCCTTGACTTGTTATCTGATCTAATCAAATTCAGCCGAAGTTATTTTCCCTCTGTTTTTCGTTACAGCAAATGCAAATATGACTCAAAGCTATGAATAGTATAAATCATCTTATACCACACTACTCTGCAAACAATATAATGAAAACACAAAAAAGCCTACATACCATCTTAAAGGCGGTATATGAAAGACTAGCATGTGCTTGTGTTGGAGCCTTTTCAGAGATGATCTAACCAAAGATGGAACATTTCAGTCTTTATACATCACTGTCTTGGTTTTTTTAAGGGGGAGCAGAGGCTGAGCTCTTTGAATGGAGCCCTAGGGCACAAGATGTTCAGTTCTAAGAAAACGGTTTCATAACAATCAGATGACCTCCTCAACCATCTTTAACATATTTTCCATGGACTAAATTATAATATCATCTGATAAGATTGTAAGTGAACAAAAAAATTGTTATGTGAGACAAGTAATAACATCCTGCGACAGACATTTAGAATTGGTTTACAGTATGTCATGTAGCTGACGTGCACTTTTAGATCCCATTTATTCGTTATACCATCAAAACAAAAGGTAATATAGCGGAACTCACCAAAATGTCACTAATCTTTACCAGCACAGCTAAGGAATCTGCTCTGCTGAACCACAGAACTAATGCCCTGTCCACATAAATACAGATATTTTTGTAAATGGGTATTTTCTCTGTCTACACTACAATGCACAAACAACTACAGACTGGTACAAATGCTCAGACAAACCGTTGTTTGTGTTGGAGTTTCGACGGCAGACACTGCACACAAGACAGTTAGATAATATTGGACGAAGCAGACACAGAGGCTTTAGTCTTAAATTAACTTAAACATGTTGGTTGGTTGTTGAAGTGTATTCCTTACATTATATCGATTTCTCCTTAACACTGCTGCATGCCCATTTCCCAAATGTGCTGATGTGTTAACTGCAATCTACTGCAGGTCATACACTGATGTATGCACATATACTGTATATGATGTATATTTGATGTTTCAGGTGCATATTTGTGACACAAAATAACAAGGCCTGTTTGCATTGAAGTGTGACACCATCCTCTTCAAACCACTTTGTTTTTTCCATTCACATGGATACCCAGTGTTTTTCAATATCTTCAGTTTGGAAGATCTTGACCTAAAAGAAGAAGCTCAAACATTCACTTTGTAAAATATCCATATTAGTGTGGATGGAGCATTAGAATCATAACATTAGAAAAATGTTGGGTGGCGAGTAAATTAGCTGTGGGTTAGCCAAAATTTAGTTAAATCATCTTTGGTTAAATTTACACTGGGTTTAAGCTCCCTCCATCACTGTGTTAATGATTCTCTTGGTTTTCTACATCATGATAACAGCCTGTAAACTGATTTCTATATAGAAGACTCAGGTCAACTGTTCCATAAAACCTCCAATGCTTGCTCCCGGCTTCTCTTGTCTGCTTTTCAAGCAGTAAAAACCTGAGACACTAGCTACCGTGAGCTGAGACATGAGGCTAGCTGACGTTAAGTCTTCCATGGCCAAGGTTGACTGTATATTTTCCTATAACATACAGTAAAAATTAGCCTAAAGCCATGTGCTGAACACTGAGTGTTGGTTGGCTGGCTTGTAAGAAACTGCCACTCTACAGTAATGCAGTCTCATTTCTTCCCATGTCCACGCATAAGTCGCCACCACCAGCCCTGGGTGGAAAGAGCGGCTTGTGTTATATTGATCTGTTTCAGTCCTTTCGCTACAGGCATCCTGTCAAGAGCTGGTCTTATCTAATCACACCAGTCATTTGTCACACAGTTTCCGACTAGAACCGGTAATTAATAAACACACCAATTACAAGAGCTAAATGGACTTCTGGTTCATTAGGCAGTGGGCATGTATTAAGCAGAAAAATGCTGCGATGTCTACGGTACAACAGAGTGCAGGAAAAAGCACACATGAGATAAGCCTGGGGTGTGCTAAATACATAGCAAGTAACTCTCAATAGAGAACATCTCCTGGATGTGTGGGGAGAAAGAGCTTTTCACACAAGGGCACAGATATTTCCTGTATGCCTCAGTCTTTCCAGCTAGGAACCCACGCCTCCCTGAGACCTCAACCATGTCTCCTCTGATCTCATATTGCAAATTGGACATTCTTCCCCCTCCTTTCAGCAAGAAGAGAAGTCAAATAAGAGGCCGGCAAAAGACAAGGGAAAGAATTCAGCAGCAACCAAGTCAAACATTCCTCATACAGCATTTGAAAATGCCGAATATTTCCATCTTTCCCTTGTAAACTGCAACTACAGGTGGAATTTAAAGCACGGAGAACAATGGAGTAAACACTGGTATTTTTTTCTAGTGTATGAGAAAACCTGCCATGCCATGCTAATCACCTGACTGCTACCATGCTGCTCTCGTGTTAATGTGGCTTGTTTTTTTCATTTCAGTCAAGGGGAAGATTAGGTCTTGCAATATCTTGCAATATTTTAATGGCTTATTATCTTGGTAGCAGGGCTGGTGACAATAAGCTACTTTACTTGCACATGACAAAGATAAAGTCAACTAACAGTACAGTAGATTCTATGCAAATAATAAAAAAAAGAAAGCTTTGTTTAACTAAAACTACAGTCATTTCAAAGCACGACTGTACAGTACGCAAAATGTTCAAAGACGACCAACGAAATGACATGATAAATGCATGCCGGTGCTGGAATTTAAATAGAAAAAGTGACTCCATCACCACCAAAGAGGGAACCTGGTGAAGTAGAAAACGTGCCAGGATAACAACAAAGCCAAAGGGTATGGAAATCTTCCTCAGGGAAGGATCCACTTTATAAAGTCCTACAAGTGTAGCTCTTCTAACTGGGTCACGTCTGATGTGTTGAGCAGCACCCTCCTCCTCAAACGGAGCTTGAAACCTGACAGAGAGGCGTGACAGCAGGCCATGCGTCCAAAAGTCAGCATATACTGTACCTACGGTGATGCCTCATCTGGCTTCTTATATTTCCACTGTAAGCAGTAAACATGCTCTTTTATAGGAATTCTATGCAGAGGGGGGAAAATACTGTAATAATGTATGCCTTAATGTTAATTTTAAAAGCAAGTAGAAATGAAAATGAATGCTTTAGTATCATTCACACAGACACCAGCAGACATCAAAATGCCTCTCTGACAGTACTGGGGCTCATCATGTGAGCGACTCCATAACACAAACACAAAGAGCCTCCTTTCAAAAGACAATGCAACGCCTCAGGGATTGAGGAAAAACTGACTCCCACTGCCAAGTGTACAAAGTACTCCATAGCTTGTGTTTAAAGTGGCAGCCCACTGCATTCACGCCATCCTCTGAGACACACAGCAGGCTAGCTTATTACCAGATTAACCTAAAAAAAAAAGAAAAATCACATAGTAACGAACATTCCTCGAAAAGGCACTTTAACTCTTTGCATTTCATTCTGCAGGTGTGATGTGCAAAACTAAGTCTGCAGAGGACATGGTATTTTTAAAGTGGTATATTATTGTAAGAATATATTAGATATATTAGATTAGATATGTTACTGTTTACATTAAGTCAACTGAAGCTTCAACTTCAAGTGCACTTGTAGTTATCCAGTGAGAAAGTCCGACTTGAACAACTATTGGATGTCATACTGATGAGTTTTCTTCTAGTCACAGCCCATTAAACTTTTTATCGTTGTACATGTTCTTGTGTTTACATGAAATTTAAACACAGTCTTTTTTGTGTCAGGTATTTATTGCAGTTGGCTAACTCCATTTCTAAGCCAATGCCTTGTTTGCCTATATCAATGGTAACATTCTGTGCAGCCATTTCTATGTTCTTCTTCTGCCAAAATCCCTTCTCTGGACTCAAAGCCTCTCTTCTGTTCCTCTACAGTGTGCTACCTTACCTACCACTATCATGGAAGTTAACTTGGCTAGTGTCAACAAACATCCAGCTCTCAGACTTCCAACGCAACTTCACGTAAGTACTTGCAGATCATACATCTTGAAGCTTTAATCTGTGTTTCCATCATTGAATATTTAGCCTCAGGAACTACAACTTTCCTTCAGACTGTTGTACGTGTTTCCATCATGGGCTAAAGAGGTGACAAAAAAAAAAAAAAAAATCAATGTTATGTCTCCTAGGGATCCACATTTCCAAAAATACATCAAAAATGGACATAATGTTGCAAATGTTAAAAATGAAAACAATGAATGAAACTTTTTTTAGTTTTCCTCTTCTCATATCTCTGAAAGGCTTTTTATGTCATATCTCTTTTCTTTTATGTTGTTTTTGTCTCACTGTATGTTTTTACATAATTTAGTCCTTTTATGAAACCTTTCCTCTACATTTTACACGCCATTGCTAAGGTCACTCTTCCTCTAGTTTAATTAGGAAAATGAATTCATCTCCCTTATTGTTGCAGTGTATTTGTCGGTTGATGACAAAATAAAAACGGCTCGGTGATACATTTTGACTCCAAGTTTGGGTGTCCAAAGACTTAGTCTAGATAGATGAGGTGATTTGCATGAGGCTTGGACTTCAGTGTCGGTCTATCAAGTTCTTCTTTAAAAAATCCAAAGTGAAGCACCATCAAGACATATAAAGCCTACAGAGCTATATGCTGCAAGCCATAAAGTCTTAAATGTTCAATGTTGCGAGACCTCCCAAGCTGCCTGGTGTCGTATTCTTAGCCATATTTGTTAGTACAAGGCCTGTTTTGACGTGTTTTTATTGTAGATAGATGCACAGATTGACAGAGATGGATGTTATATCAATGTGAGCTTAAATATGTGCAATTATCATGACATCCGAGAGCTAAAAAAGAAAACAGTACAAATGAGAACATATTATGTAACGCCAAGTAATCTGCGAGAAATACAATAGGGCAATATAATGGAGAGACAGAGATCAGGTTCTGCAGGACTGCGTGAGCTTTTGATTTTGCATGATATTGAATTGGTATTGTGATACTACATAATCATATATAATATCTGGTTTATCCTGTCCGCTCATGGATGAAAAGCTATTTCTGCCTCGATGATTCCACAGATTGAAACCAAACAGATGTCAAGAAAAGGCTGCCTCAATCCCATTTCTTATTAAGACTCACCATTACCGCATGTTTTTTTATGTCGCTACGTTGCCATCTCTGACAGCCGATAAAAAGTCGTGAGGTAAACTGAGGCGGATGCTATTGCGTGGAGATAAATGCTGGTGATGAAACTGCAGCCTCCTTAACAATGCTGCGAGGGAGTCCTTTGAACCCATGGGTAATAAAATAGCATTGAATGAAAACCGGTTTGTTTATGCTGACCATGTGGAAAAGGAGCACGACAGCGACATCTTTTATATCATGCTGGTGTTAAAAATGGCTGTTGTGGTGAAGTATTATTGAAATCTGCACAACATTGGAGGTCTTTTCCAGAGATGGTGATTATTTTTGCTTCATGGTCAGGTTACTTTTGGTCCTTTATGCTTTGAGGCAAACTGAATAAAAATCCCATAGCGTACATTAATGAAACCAGGTGGGTTGAACAGTTGCAGGTGGGCTGCTAATGTTTCCATGTAAAATGAAGCAATTACAGAGAATACAGAAAACATCCATAATTACCTGATATAAATCCACAGCTTTCTTTTCCCCTTTAGGAAAATGTAAAAAGCCATGACGTAATGCAAAGTGAACAATGGAGCAACTATTCAACCTAATATGTTTCTAATAAAGCATGGACTATTAAAACAGGATGGTGGCCCCTTTTTTTTTCTTTAACTTCGCCCTTATTAATACAGACACAATACCTCTGTTACACCACCGCCTCCCACAAACATATGGCTTCAATCATGCTGCAGGCATTCATGCCGTGGAGTCCGTGGATCACATGAATCTACAGATTATAGTAGGGGACCAAGGACGAATGAAAATCAATAGTTCCCCGAGTTCTCGCAAAACTGCCTCTCGCTGACAAGTTTCAAGGAGAAACAGAATATATATAAGACGAAAAACAGATGCAGTAAGATGTGGGAACAATGCTCTTTAAGCACCAGTGATTTCCTCCACAATTGGAGTGGTTTGATCGACTTTACACAGTGAAATAAAGTGAACATAAAGTGATAGCACTTCTCATGTAATTAATCAATTACCAGCCTGCCTCTGTGTTTTGTGAAACCCATTAGGGCAAAACACTGAAAGCACAAACCAACATTCTACAGTTTCAGTCACTCTAAACCTTTACACGTTTGATTATAATAGGAGAGGACACAATTTTGTATTTAAAAGTAGAATGCACCGAAAACAAATTTAATTTACATGGGATTAGTGAGTATTACCCGCGGACTTCTGACTTCACCAAGATGGGACAGGTAATGTGTAGTGGAATTTCGCTCAAATTACAGCCATGGCGGACTCGCATCGGGATTAAAACCATCAGTGATCTTCCTCAATTATACAAACCACTTCCCAACCTCAGGTTATATTAGCTCCGTGCAAATAGAGCTTTATAAAGTTACATCAGTATTCATGAACATGAGCGACGCTCTTCAGAAGCTTAAAATGAGATAAAACCTGGGTCTGCTGCACTGATCATGAATGAGAGATCAACTCTGTAGGATGAAACTTCAGCTTCATAGGAAAAAATTAACTTTATGGCCTCGTAGTGCTATGAGTTATGAGGGAAACTAGTTCGCCTCTGAAATGTCACATATCCACAAAGGCTCCTATTCACTGACAAAATAGCTCATCTACAATAGTCCTCTTGATTGAATCATCAGCGCTTCTGGCTCTAAGTGAGACTTGTTCCTTCTCCCAAATTAGGGGAGAATAGTCAAAGATCACAGGTTACAGCATGTGAAGTTTTTTTTTTTTTTTTTTTTACAATGATTCCTGCACAGCAATGTTGATATACTAAAATGTTGTCATTGTATGTTTTTACTTGTGTGATTTGAACAGTGTGCTATTGGTTCCTTGTACGTAAAAAAGATTTTTCTTTTCTTCTCCTCGAAACAAATAAAGAAACAAACAAACAATCAATGATGGTCATGATGTCAAGATTTCTAAACAAAAATACACATTATTAAATCAACATTTCCAGGTGCATGTGTATCAGTGTTATGGTGTTTTCTCCATTAAATAGTTCACAGACAACCTATTTCACTTATTTTCTGCCTAAACATTATGCACTATGTGTGTCAGAATATGGACGCTACTTTTTGATGTCAAACTCCTGGATTTTGTGAATTTGCCAACAATCCCTACCATCTTTTCCAAAGGCCATAATGTAGAAAATGCGACAAATTACACTGAGATCACTAACTTTTAAGTGACACTTGCATTTGCCACAAACTAGTTTATATTAAAAGCATAGAATGTCTTGTATTCACAATTCAGTGACTAAACATTTATTAACTAATAGTAGTACTGTGGTGTCTCCTTCTATACTAACAGTGAATACTCTGTTGTTCCTCAGGAGGCCACACTCCAATCATTGTGTAGGTTAAAAAGCCAAACATGAGTAGGTACAATCTTCTTGAAATTAAGCTTATTCTTGGTCAAAATACAGTATGCAATTACATGAGGAAAATACATCCAGGAGAATGCAAATATCAGTACTTGGCACACTTCTAAAAGGCAGAATCAGAATAACAGCCAAAATGTCTTTTATGAGGTAAGGGGGCATTTTTCCAACTCTAGCCTGTGTTTGCTGTGACTGAACTGGTGAAAAGATAAGGCAAAATTGTTGGGTTTCAGTGTGTTCATGTGCAAACCTTCACTCTGGATTAGGGTTATCGCATAAACACTGTAAGACTAAAACGCTTTCATTCATTTGACAGGGAGCATCTTCTTTTTGTGTTTACCATGTGGCTAAAACGCAACCTCATACATAGCCCTAACCCTACAATCATCTGTGGACGTTAAGAGGTTTTAAAATACTAGACTTCATGATGTGTGTACATCCTGGTTGACTGCCTTGGCTTCCATCCATGAAATCTTGCATATTGCACATGGATGGCATTAGTTAGGGGGGCTCCTGGCCTGCCATTGGGTACCACACGCTGGCTGAGATTATACATATCTGTGGTTTGCAGAAACGTACAATGGCAACATTTTATTCTAGGTTGCACTGTTGCACTCTATATGGTAGCCTCACTTTGACTGATAGTCTGATAGCCTGCCAATGGCTGTTGAGAATGTACCCTGGACATTTCAGAGCTAGTCAGTCTGATTGATTGAGCCATAAAGAGTTTGTCCGTGGGGCTAACGGGACTTGGATAAAAGATAAGGAGTCTGCTGAGCCTTGATTAATGTTAGAGGATATAACCTCTGGCCAGCGGTGCTGAAAGATTTATATAAACAGTGTCTAGGCGGCAAAACATACACAAACTGAAGTGGGCCTGATGTGAAGTGAGTGAGGAAGAAACAGCCGCCAAGTATCCCCAGGACAAAATCAGAACAGAATTGTCACAGCTCTATAATGAGACAAACAAGGGTATTAACTGACAGATGAATCGGGTCAGCTGCAAAACACACTCGACTAAGAGAGATATCTCAAAGGCTGCAACCTCAATTTCAGTTTCGCTGTTTTCTAAAGGAAAAAAATGTGATGATGGCGGGAAAAAAAAAAAAATTCTTCTGCATATTTATCTAGGACCTTGTCTGTGTCAAACCCTGCCCCACCCCCTGGACCTGGGCTGCCTGATTAGTATTCACTGAATTCATTAAGACACAATCGCTGGTGTCTGGGAACATGGGAACTCTTGATGGAGGAGAGGTTAAGTTCAGCCCACTGGGGTTTCATAAAAATGCCCCATCCCCCCTAAACCGGAAGGTCACATCGTCCTTACTCTGCTACCGACTTGATGATCACAGGCAAACAGCAATAGGAGGAGGGGGTTTGGCGTGAAGCTCTTTATTCACACATGCTGTGTTGCTACCAGCATGCAAAGATCCACCCTATCCATGCAGGAGAATAAAGTAAATGTGAGTCTGACTTTTGGCTTTATTGTCCCCAAAGGCAATCGCCCACAATTCATCACCCAGGAGGGAGTGTTGTTGTGTTGCGTTATAATACAGTGTTTCTCCTTGTAAGCTATAAAAAATATAAATGAGATCAGACTTTGTTGCCCGCAGACTATCCATCCCTCAAAAGTTGCACCACCCTACCCTACCCCGCCCCACCCCACACCCTACAAACAC
>JAPQRQ010060536.1:0-14643 GCA_037367365.1 Apogon talboti | reverse complement strand
GATGTTGGACTGATGTTGGACGGATGTTGGGCTAATGTTGAACTGATGTTGGACTGATGTTGGACTGATGTTGGACTGGTGTTGGACTGATGTTGAACTGATGTTGGGCTGGTGTTGGACTGATGTTGGACTGACGTTGAATTGATGTTTGACTGATGTTGGACTGATGTTGGGCTGGTGTTGGACTGATGTTGAACTGATGTTGGACTGATGTTGGACTGGGCTGAGGGCTGATGTTGGACTAATGTTGGACGGATGTTGGGCTAATGTTGAACTGATGTTGGACTGATGTTGGACTGATGTTGGGCTGATGTTGGGCCGATATTGGACCGATGTGTCCATACAGGAGGTGGCGGCGGCATCTGAAGTGGCATTCTGTGGTCGTCGGTGTTTCCAGGGCCCACATGTGATGGGATCAAGTGGCTGAAATGTCAGAAGTGTCCGACTGAGCGGATTAAGTCAGTGCTGGGGGCCTCGTGGCCCGTTTCGCTATCGTGACCTTGTCGACTGACTGCCAGTCAACTCAGACCTCCGAGGGCCTCTACTTCTGTAGCCGAAGCCTGTCAAAACCCAACCCCCCGGAGACGCCACATACAGGTAAAGCTACACAGCAGCTTCCCTCATGCATCCTTTTCCTTCCATCAACCTCAGCTGAGTTTAGAATCTGCCGGGGACAATTGAAGGATTTACTCAAAGGCGATTTTCTAATTCTGTCGCTGGAGGTTTTTTATGTCTAGAAGAAAGTGAATAAATTAAATCATATTAGATAGCGCCTAAGTACTCGACACCGGTGCCCAATTAAGACGTGTAAACCCCGGAGCCTATAGCTGTTTAATGGTGAATATAGGACAAAGTGCTTTGCTTTGGACTCTGATAACCTTATTTTAACGCTGTAATTACACGGTCGTCTTGTCTTGGGTGAGTTTAGAGGCAGATTCCACCGTTCAGTGTTAACGACAGCTTTGAACTTGCGGGAAAAATTATGCAAAAACCCCCTTTGATGCAGAGCAAAGTGCACTTATTAAACAATTAGCAGTGTTATTCTGCTTTTAATCACCCAGTGAGGATAAAAATAGTGGGTTTGGTACCTGAGTGTCGGCCTTTGGGCTAAAACACAGCGTCTGGGGTCGACATGAATCTGCTGAACATAAGATTAAAGCAACAGCAGACAGACATGCATCTGCATAGGCCTTATTGCTGCACAGGCTTTTAGTGCCTCTTGTCAGAAAAAAGGATATTAATGTTGCACACACGCATGTAAGTGGAATACCACAGGGAGCAGGGGCTGATGGGTAAAATACTGATGAGGCCTGGAGATGCTTCAGTGATGATCCTCCATCATGTCCAACCAGGCATTGGTTAAAAACCTGGAGGATGAAGGGAAGTGATGTTAACAGGGTTGGCTGAAACTGCCTCTAACAGATGTCATCAACAGGGGTTCCACTGGGTTCTGAACTGGGCTCTGTAACATACTCTCATCCACAGGGGTTCCACTGGGCTCTGTAACATACTCTCATCCACAGGGGTTCCACTGGGCTCTGAACTGGGCTCTGGAACATACTCTCATCCACAGGGGTTCCACTGGGCTCTGAACTGGGCTCTGTAACATACTCTCACCCTCAGAGGTTGGTTCCACTGGGCTCTGAGCTGGGCTTTACACAATGCCAAAGGGTAACAGTTTAAAAGTGTAAACGGTGGATTAAACTCTAAAACGGTGAATTAAATGGTGAATTAAATGGGGAATTAAATCTGAAGCGGTGAAGTAATCTCTGAAACAGTGAAATAAACTCCTCCTCCTCTTCCTTCTCCTCGTTTTCTTCCTCCTCCTCCTCCTCCTCCTCCTCTTACTTTCCTGTATAAACTCCTCCTTCCTGTATTTGTCATGTGATCCTCATCCTTTCATTTTATTGGTTTTATATTGTGATTCTCTGATGTTCAAACACAATCATAAAGTTTGTTGTAACATGTCGGTTCCACAGAAACTGTATTTTCACATTTACAAACACATGCATATTTCATGGATTCCAGCAGAGAATCAATCTGAGCCACATGGCATCAACACAGGGAATATTGATTCACTTGATTTTCTCATCTTGGGGCTGTGTGAGTCGTCGCCGCCCCCCCATCGTCCCCGTCGCCCCCCGTCAACGTTTTACAAATAATAATAAAAATAAACACAACCATGAATAATTCTATAGATTTCACCACTGCTTGTTTTCATTCGGAGTCGTGCACCTGCCGTTTCCCTGTCACTGTCAGCAGCCACACCATCAAAGTGGTAACATAACACATGTCAACAACAGACCTCGGTTACACACAGGCCAGTGTTTATGGGACATCACTGACTCTCCAAAACAGAACTGGAAACACGCAGGTGGATAAACCCAGTTTTAAACTCATTTTTTAAACCAGCATTAAACCCAGCATCAACCCTACCATTAAACCCACCAATAAACCCAGCTTTACACTCAGCTTCAAAACCAATTTTAAACCCAGCATTAAACTGTTTTAAACCCAGTGTTACACCCAGCTTTAAACCCAATTTTAAATCTAGCATTAAACCGTTTTAAACCCAGCATTAAACCCAGTTTTAAACCTAGCTTTACAGTCAGCTTTAAACCCAATTTTAAACCCAGTTTTAATCCCACCTTTAAACCCAGCTTTTCCAGATTGATGATCTTTTGTCACTTTTTGGAATCAGATACTGCTGATATAAGTTCTGCCTCTGGCTTTTTGTTATTTAAGAAAAATATAATGCATTTCATAAACTTTAATAAACTTTCATAAACTTTTTATTTTAACCCTTAACGCCCTAGAATTATTTCTGCAGTGACTTCCACATGGATTTTTCTCCACATCTAACCTTTACTAAATGATTTATGTCTCACTGTTTAAGACCCCGCTCATCAGTTAATGACTATGTCCCTCAGTTTAAGTCCCCACCCCTCAGTTAATGATTCCGCCCCTCAGTTTAGGACCCCGCCCCTCAGTTTAGGACTCCAACCCTCACTTTATGACCCCGCCCCTCAGTTTATGACCACGCCCCTCAGTTTAGGCCAGGCCTGTCCTCATTTCCTGCTGTAAAACCTGGTCTGGTGGTTTCATGTATTGGTTTATGGAAGAGTCCGATCCACTGACAGCTGCTGATCGGTGGTTTATGTGGTTTAATGCAGTCATTGAGTCCAACTGTGATTATTAATAATGACAGTAATAACAGGCAGCCTTGAAAAAGACCCCTGCCCTCTTTAATAGACATGTTGTAATTAGTATCCTGCTGTGTGAGTGATTGTTGGTTTAACGACCCTTGGAATGAGGGTATAAATAGGTCAGCTTCCTCCGGATACGACGAGGATGCTGTTAACGGCATCACTGTTATATTCATACGCAGCGTCGCCTCGGATACAAATATATGACACTCATTAAGAAGCGTCCGTCAGGCATCAGAGCGGTGATGGACAGATGTGATGAAGAGCACCGTCCGAGGCGATAACGAGGTAAAAATTAACCCAAGTATAATCGACCACATTACACCACGTTCAGATCGGCGCTCAGACTTGACGAATAATCAGGGAGGCCAGATAAAGCCCAGGTGATCTATCACTGGACCGCGGTGCCGGCCCAGACCATCCATCATTGAACATGCTAACAAGGCCAGGGGGTGTAACATGGAAGATAAGGACGCGACGCGTTATCGGACGCTCTCACAGACCTCTGCAGCGTGCAGCCTTATCTGAGGATGGCGGAAAACTGACCCCGACTGACACAGAGAAGGGGGAGGGGCTATACATCCACTAACCCCAACACAGCCAGGGGGAGGGGCTACACGTCCACTAACCCCAACACAGCCAGGGGGAGGGGCTACACGTCCACTAACCCCAACACAGCCAGGGGGAGGGGCTACAGTTTTAATAGTTTCAATAGAATGCAAACACTATTGTAATTCATTATGTGTTTACTGACCTTTAATACAGTTACACAGCCGATTCTACTGGGTCACAAATCATTAATATTAATAATTAATAATAATTCATAATGGCTTTTTTTTCATCATTAAAACCAAGTAAAATATAGAAGATAGAAAACACCAGAGTAAAAGCCTGTGAACATTCAAAGGGATCAATAGTTAGTATTGGTTTGGCTTCAACGGTGGTTCAGTATCAGACAGACATGTTGTTCACTTGTACTGAGTTTTTCCAGGTGATGTTATCAAATAGCCCAGGTACAAGGGGATGCGGTTTCCATGGAGACGGCGGCATCACCTCTCCGAAAGCCTTATCTGACTCCAACTCGGGGAAGTTTTGGAGGAAAGTGGAGCAGGTAGAGTTCCAAAGGCCGTCACTGTCTTTATATAGAACAGGCCTGTCCAGAATACAGATCAGGTTACAGAGCCGGATCTGGATCTGTCCTTGACAGACGCAGGGACGGTGTCTCCGACAAAACGCATGTCTGCAAGAGTTGGACACAACGTAAAACGTTGCATCGACAGTGAGTCCAGGAGGCGTGACCTTGAAATATTAGGATCACGTTGTTTTCAACCAAGACGGAGCAAAAATGGAGGCGGAGCACTGGATGGAGGCAGAACACACACTAATCAGATTAAACACAACAACAACACACACTGATCAAATTAAACACAACAACACACACACTGATAAGATTAAACACAACACACACTGATCAGATTAAATACAACAACAACACACACTGATCAGATTAAACACAACAACAACACACACACACACACACACACTGATCAGATTAAACACAAAATCACACACTGATCAGATTAAACACAACATCACACACTGATCAGATTAAACACAACATCTCACACTGATCAGATTAAACACAACAACAACACACACACACACACACACTGATCAGATTAAACACAACAACAACACACACACACACACACACACTGATCAGATTAAACAACAACACACACTAATCAGAATAAACGCAACAACAACACACACTGATCAGATTAAACACAACAACACACACTGATCAGAATAAACGCAACAACAACACACACTGATCAGATGAAACACAACAACAACAACACACAAACACACACACACAGATCAGATTAAGCACAACAACAACATCACACACTGATCAGATTAAACACAACACACACTGAATGGAACAAAAGACAAACACACACACACACACACACACACACAGTTATATTATTTATTGTTATTTTGATTCATCTTGTAGGTTCGTTTGTTTTGTCTTATGTTGTTTACATCAGTTGTGTTTGTTTCAAATGATCGCATTTTTAATATTGTGTTTTGTTGCATTGTTGATTGATTTTGTTTAATCTTTTTTCTTTTATGTTGTTTTAATTTTGTTTTTTACAGTGTTTTTGTTTTATTTCATGTTCCATCTTTAATATTTACTATGTTACATCTTGCTAGTTTTTTTGTTTTAATTGGTTTATATTCTCTGTTTATTTAATTTTTTATTTAATTTTTGACATTGTTTTAATCTTACTTTGTTTATTCTTTATAAAATTTTTGTTTTGTTGTGTATTTTATGTCAGTTTTGTCATATTTTGTGACTGATATTGTTTCTTTCATTTTCTTTCATTCTTTTTTCCTTTTTATGTTGTTTACATTGTTTACATTCTGTTTTTCATCTTGTTTCATCTTTTATGTCATTTTTTATTTTTTGTTTGTCCTTGTTTTACATTGTTTATTCTGTTTTTTCCATCTTGTTTCATCTTTTATGTCATTTTTTTGTCTTGTTTTGTTTGTTGTTTGTTCTTGTTTTACAGTGTTTACATTTAGTTTTTTCATCTTGTTTCATCTTTTATGTCATTTTTGTCCTGTTTTGTTTGTTGTTTGTCCTTGTTTTACATTGTTTACACACCAGATGCTCCTGAACGGTGTCATTTCCATATTTTAGCGCTGTCGACTGTTGCACAAACACCACTTCCTTCCTCCCATCACCGGCCTTTTGAAATGTTAATATCAAACAGGACCAGAGAAAACACAGCTTATCACGTTTGACTGCGTTTAAATAGAAGGAGATAAATCCAGACTCCGGAAATGAACCAACGTTTGAACCTCCATCATTGATGAACGGATCCATGCACAGTATATCCAACCACGACAGTGTCCATGACAACTATGAGAAGGCGTCGCTGCGGGAAACTGACTCTACAAAGGAGGAAAAGAGGAGGAAAAGTGCAGGAAAGAGGAGGAAAAGAGGAGAAAATAAAAAAGGAGGAAAACAGGAGGAGGAGGAGGAAAAGAGAGGGAAAGAAGGAGGAGGAAGAGGAAGAGGAAGTGGAGGAGGAGGAGGAGGTGGTGTTTGCTGCTCCATCTCCGTCTCCATCCACATCAGGATTCAGGTGGTGGTTTGCGTTTTATCATCGTCTCTCACTGAGTTTATTAGATACAAACACAGCCATGAATGTGAAAAACCAGGAAGGAGACGCTCTGAAAGATAAGAACCATGGACCCTTAGAAAAATACTTAAACCCCTTAACCCTTAAACCTTTAATCCTAAAACCCCTTAACCCTTAAAAAACGCTTAAATGTATAACCCTGAAACCCCTTAACCCTTAAAAAACCTTACACCCCTTAACCCTTAAAAAAACCCTTAAACCCCTTAACCCTTTAACCTTTGACCCTGAAACCCCTTAACCCTTAAAAAAAAACCTTAAACGTTTAACCCTTAAACCCTTTAACCCCATAACACATAAGACCCTTTCTGTTTCATATCTTCCCTCCAGTGGAGTTCATCCTCTGTGGATAAACTCGTCTACATAAAACCAGTCCAATGACTGTTTTTATCACCCATCAGATGCATAGCAATTGTGTGTGTTGTTGCTTATGTATTTTACTTCTGATTTTATTGTAAAGCACTTTGTGAAACCTTTCTGCAAAAAGTGCTATATAAATAAACCTTATTATTATTATTATTATCATTATAACAGTTATAAATAAATACAAAGGGCTGTGTAATAACCTGTGTGGTTAACTCAGACTTACACTAAGTCTAAGTCTGAGTTAACCACACAGGTTAACTTAGACTAAGTCTAAGTTAACCTGTGTGGTTAACAGGAAGTGTTCTGCTGTCGTCGTTGAAGTGCATTTGGAAGCTGAGGTTTGTCCATATTTAGAACGTGGACATTAAAAGTGAATGAATGTCCTGGAGGATTAGGTGGAAGCTGATAATCAGACAACAACGATGACTTCCTGCCTTTTATGTTGAACAAACACATGCTGACTCGGCGTTCCTCGACAGAACTCCTCAGAGGCAAAGCAGCGTTAATCCACTTATGACGTACATGTGAATAAAAGAGTATAGAACAAAAGATAACGGAGGAATTAGAGCCAGAACGGCACTAACTGTGGTTTTAGGACTGATTCATCTGCAGAGTCTGGGTGGGTTAGACTAACCTTAACCCTAACCCTCTGGTCATGTAGAGGATGGAATAATCAACACCAACTAAACACCTTAAACCAAAGAAAATAAAACCAATGCAGTGAAGAAAAAAAAGGTAAAATGTTAAACCATGGATCCTTTTAATGGAAAAAACAAACTGATTTATTGAAATCATAACTGCAGTTGTAACATGACTTTAGTTTTACACCAAGGACAAATATATGATAGGTTTAGGTTTAAAATAAGCATCTATCTATGAGTTTTAGTTTGAATAAAGTTTTATACTAAAAGACGTGTTAAGGATTTTTAACTAATAAAGTTAAATCAGAAAATGCACCGAAGCTGTGGTTTCGACTTAAAATCCCAGACTGACGAGTACTTCAGGATGACCTTTGAACTTTTTACATTTATGATGTTTAAAGACAAATCTCCGTCCCATGGTTAGAGTGGAGAGCTTTAACAGTACTTATTCTATGTGTTCTATATCACTGTGGTTACAAAATGATTGAACCCACCACAGGAGAATGTACAGTTGAATGACATCACTTTTTACAGTGGAGACCAGTTCCGTCTGTCAGAATGCAGCTGGTGATTAATACACTTATAGATGGTGTGTTAAAGTAAACTTTACCTGAGAAGTCTTTCTTCATCTAACTCATGTAAATAGAACTAACACAGGTTCTTTTAAGTCCTGGTTTATTGGTTTGACCACCTTCTAAAGACCAAACATCATCAGACTGGATTGGATGTACACAGACATATGATTGGTCAGATAATAAGGGTCAGTAAACCCTGGTCCAGTAGTTTGAGTCTGAATCATATCAGTGTAACACAAACCAGGGGATTTGCATCGATAGCAGAAGATTTATTCATATTAAACCACGTTCTGACCAGAAAACAGTACAAATAAGACAACATCCACCATCATCTCTTCATAATGTTCCTTTAACTTTACTCTTGTTTGTTTTATCAGTAGAAATAATCTGTCTACTGTTGGATGTGCTTAGTGTTAGCTTAGCACTGTTAGCTTAGTGCTGCAGAGTTCATCTCACTGGTCTGTTTTATTCAACTGTTCCTGACATATGTTGGTCTCAGACGGTTGGACTGGTTCATATATTTAACTGTTTGAGGCCTTGTACTTGTTCTGTTGGTATCTTTGTGCTTTTAGCTTTAAGTGTTCTTCTGCTAACATGGATCTATCATTTGTAGTGTTAGTACTGTTACCATGGCAACACAGATAATAATAATAATAATAATAATAATAATAATGGATTAGCATACTCAAAGTGCATACAATGGATCCATTATTCATTCACTCTCACAGTCACACTCTGGTGGTGGTAAACTACGTTTGTAGCCACAGCTGCCCTGGGGCAGACTGATGGAAGCGTGGCTGTCAGTTCGCGCCTAACAGCCCCTCCGACCACCACCAAACATTCACATGCATTCATACACCAGTGTGAGTAGCAGCACTGGAGGTGAGGTGGGTGAAGTGTCTTGCCCAAGGACACAACAGCTCATGATTCTGACAGAGCGGGATTCGAACCACCAACCCTTCAGTTATTGGACGACCCGCTCTACCTCCTGAGCCACAGCCGCCCCAGATGGAACTGCACTGATGTGTACAAACTGTCAGAACTCCTTTATCATCTTTTATTCCCTTTGAGCCACATGTTCATAATGAACTTAATGAGACCTGGAACCTGGACCAGACCTGAAACCTGGATCAGATCTGGAACTTGGACGAGACCTGGAGGTGATTAACACGGAAATAAGAGCAGAAGTGGTAGAAACAGGGACGGACCAATGGGAGGAAGTGTGAGGAATTCAATCAAATCCGAGGTGGATGGGAGGAAAAGGGCACCTCTTTGACAGGTTCCGAGCTAAAGACGAGTCTTCCAACGATGCACACTTGATCCCAGATCTTTACCAGATAATTAAAACATTCCTGTTGCTCAGAGACCATCAGTTCCAGGAGGTGAAAGGAAGAAACTGGAGGATGGGATAAGAGAGGATCCACCCCCTGATGAGGTCCTCCACCTCTGCATCTGCAATTATGTGGTAATCTGTTTCAGCTGCTGGAAGGAGAATGACCACACCAGGAAAAACGGAATGAATGAGAAAGAATGACAGCGGAGGTCTGAGGTATTAAGGCTGGTTTGGATTGGAGGTGCATTCACAGTCTCATTTACAGTGACCCCAGTACAGCCCCTAAAGGAGGGTCAACACCGCCAAAGGAAGACGGTTGGACTCAACTGACGCCTTTTCTATTTCTATGAACCCATGCAGGATGGTGTAATCCTGTTAGACAGAAAAGACACAACAGCCCATCGGTTCTAGAAACAGGTTTTTATATTTCAGGTTCAGGGGGGTGTGCGTGCGCCCTCCATGCTGGATTACTAATTGATGGTGTTTTACATTGCAGATGAGTCATTCATATTAGTGTTGGCTCCGGCTCAAAGGGAGAGTGCACCGGTCTTATCCAGACGCTGCAGGAATTGATTAGCATTGCACAGAGAGCGAGTGTTGGCAGGCGCCAACACCACCATGCAAATGGGAATGAATAGCTAATGTATCGTGGAGGATGTTTGTTTGTCTCATGTCGGGGATTTCCGAGGGGAATGCATTTCCAGGACGGTCCTCATCTCTTCTATTTCAGGAAGAAAGGAACACACTTCTTGTGCAGTGTGAACCAGAGCAACACAAATGCAAAACGCATGGTGTTTGGAATCTGAGCCGCTGCAATTCACTCACCGCTGCCGTCGCCGTGACACTCAACCATGTGTGGACGTCGTTTTGGAAAGGCTACTGAAGGGGCTTTTCATTTTTCATTCACTTTTGCTGCATTGTCACACCAATGCCAGTATGCAGGATGTCCTCATGAGCCGGATGTCCTCATGAGCCGGATGTCCTCATGAACCGGATGTCCTCATGAGCTAGCAGGGCCTGGGCGCCGCCATGTCAGAGGTCACATGATGGCTGAGTAAGAGGCCAGAGCTCAGGGCAATGATAGGCCTGGTCCATGGCCAGGCGTCCACCACCAGGCATCCAGGGCAAGACATGGAACCACTGAGAGAACCAAGACATGGAACCACTGACAGAACCAAGACATGGAACCACTGAGAGAACCAAGACATGGAACCACTGACAGAACCAAGACATGGAACCACTGACAGAACCAAGACATGGAACCACTGAGAGAACCAAGACATGGAACCACTGAGAGAACCAAGACATGGAACCACCAATGACAGATGGATTATATGATAAAATACATGTGGATTCCTCATCCGTTTTTTCATCTTCCTCGTTGTCTGTTTTCATCTTCCTCATCATCTGTTTTCATCTTCCTCATTGTTTTCATCTTCCTCATTGTCTGTTTTCATCTTCCTCATCTTCCGTTTTTTCATCTTCCTCATCATCTCTTTTCATCTTCCTTATCATCCGTTTTCATCTTCCTCATCGTCCGTTTTTTCATCTTCCTCATCGTCCGTTTTCGTCTTCCTCATGGTCTGTTTTCATCTTCCTCATTGTCCGTTTTTTCATCTTCTTCATCGTCTGTTTTCATCTTCCTCATCATCCGTTTTTTCATCTTCCTCATCGTCCGTTTTCATCTTCCTCATCATCTGTTTTTTCATCTTCCTCATCGTCCGTTTTCATCTTCCTCATCATCCGTTTTCATCTTCCTCATCGTCCGTTTTTATCTTCCTCATCGTCTGTTTTTTCATCTTCCTCATCGTCCGTTTTCATCTTCCTCATCATCCGTTTTTTCATCTTCCTCCTCATCTGTTTTCATCTTCCTCCCATCCGTTTTCATCTTCCTCCTCCAGTCTGATTGAAGTTGTGACTGAGTCTGTTTTGTGTTCGTCCTCCTTGGTTCTATGAGGACAAACTGAAGAAAAGCCAGGTGGATCTTGACCTGGTCCCTATGTCCCAGTCCCAGCTGGTCTTGTATGTAAATGCACAGATTACAGATAAAGGTAACGAGGAACAGGAACATTGCAGGTCCTGTCGCTGATGGACCAAGGCAGGTGATTTATAGGAACAATTAGTAACTTTCAATGGAACCCTGCAGAACCACAGACACAAGAACAAACCAAAGAACCACAGAACCACAAAACCGTAGAATCACAGAACCATGGAGCTACAGAACCAGAACCACAGAACCAGAACCACAGAACCCCACTGTTTCAGATGGAGGGCTACAGACTGGGTTCATTCTAGAACCGGATCTGTTTCAGACAGAGGTCTATGGATCGGGTACAGGCTGTCTCCACTCATTCCTTCCCATCAGCCCCGGTGTGGGTCTGTTGGTGTTCCTGATGGCACCCCTATCTAGACTGGAGTCTCCCTGACCCGGTTCGCCCAAAGGGGTTTAACCTCCATCCTTCAGTTTCAGCTGTGGGAGCTGAAGCTGAGGTTTGTTTTTGGGGTTTTTTGTTTTTTTTTGTGCTGCTGATGCGGCAGAAATGGCGTCAGGAAGCAGCGGCGTCAGCGGTTTGTGGATTTGCAGATCTGGAGCATAAATAGGTTTAAACACACAGTTAAACTGATGCAGAGCTGTGGGTTTGTGGGATGGCCGAGTGTTTCCGAGGCGTTGACTCCTTATTCCAATGTTCAGGATGAACAATTTGAAACAGTCAGAGACGCAGATGCAGGACTCGACCAGCGTGGACCAAAGCATGGCGTTATGGTCAACGTTGACCTTTGAACTGACATGAAAAGTCTGTATTTAACAACAACCTTCATCGAGTCTGAGTCAGTTTAACACCGAAAAGTCTGCACATTTAGGATTGAAAAGCATTGAAGAGGACAGAGAAGAGCTGGTTATGGATCAGAAACAACAAACATTAGAACCGGATCCACTGGATCCACCGTTCCAGGATCAGTTCATGATGCAGATTAAACCTAAAACAACATAGAACCATTTTCCTCCGTAAAACAGAAGAGAATCTCCTGGAAGACTGACGACGTGTAACCAGATTAAAATGTCATGAAAAAAAGCCAACAAAAAGGGAGAAAAAAAAAGAAAAAATCATAGAAAATGTAAGAGATAAATAGAACAATAGGAGAACACTGTAAAAGATGAAAAAACACAAATCCATTAAAACTTAAAAACATGTAAAAAAATTAAAGTGAAAGACGTGGGAAAAAAACTGCATCGTTGAATGGCACCATGTTCTATGTGGACCATGTTCAATGTTCTATGTGGACCATGTTCGATGTTCTGTATCGACCATGTTCTAAGTTCTATGCTCTATCTGGCCCATGTTCAATGTTCTATGTGGCCCATGTTCCAGGTTCTATGTGGACCCTGTTTTATGTTCTATGTGGACCATGTTCAATGTTCTGTGGACCATGTTCAATGTTCTGTGTTCTATGTAGACCATGTTCTATGTTCTATGTGGACCATGTTCTAAGTTCTATGTTCTATCTGGCCCATGTTCAATGTTTTATGTGGCCCATGTTCTATGTGGACCATGTTCTATGTGGGTAATGATCTATGTTCTGTGTTCTATGTGGACCATGTTCTAGGTTCAATGTTCTATGTGGACCATGTTCCAGGTTCTATGTGGACCCTGTTCTATGTTCTATGTGGACCATGTTCAATGTTCTGTGAACCATGTTCAATGTTCTGTGTTCTATGTAGACCATGTTCTATGTGGACCATGTTCTATTTTCTATTTTCTATGTGGACCAAGTTCTAACCCCTGAGCCATGATCCCAGGGAAACATTGTCATATTAAAGTGGAAAAAGTGGAAATGGTATTCAACCTGTAGAAACTACAGATACTCATGTCTTTTATACGACTGCAATTATATGAGGACAGTGAAGATGTGGAGGTGGAGGCAACAAATGTTAATAATAGATTCATATCAGCAAAGAAATAATGATGTTGAATAAATAATGTGATTATTTAGTACAAAAAAAACCACACAAGATGATGAAAATATGTAAGATGCAACAAGATGAAACAATGTTCAGAGACAATCAGACAAACAAAAGCGTCTTAACCAGAAAACAACAACATAAATGATACAAACAAAACTAGACCAACATAAAATAGATATTAAAGAAAACGATGTGAAAAGATGCAACGAGTGGAGATCAGAGAAAAATGATGCAGACGACAAAAATAAACATGTAAAGATAAACGATGCAAACGAAGAGGTGAATTAAGTAAAAGATGAAAAATGACACAAACATAAAAATGTGTAATTATGTTTAAGGTGAAATGAAATAAAACTCATGTAAATGAGACGGAAATGAAGGAGAAACCAGATGAAAACACAGTAAAAGACGCAAAAAAAGAATAAAACATGACAAAACATGAAAATGAAAACGATATAAGATGAACAAACAAGTCAAACATTCAAGAGGAAACCAGAGAAAAACAATTAAATAAACTCAAACCCAATGAAAATGACAAAAAAACAAAGAAACATGACGAAACAGATGAAAACACTGTAAAAAAAAAAAAAAAAGGTGAAAATAGAAGAAAACGAGAAAAGACGAAAAGATGCAAAAGACAAAACCGGGATAAAATATGTCTAGTACAGATCAACCCTTTATCATATCATTCATTTTTTCCCAGAATAAAAACCATTTAAATCATTATTTTAGTAAAAAACATATGTCACCATGTTCTGTTTTTTTTCTTTTTTTTTCTGATTCCATGATGTGTGTTTTTTCCCATTAGAGAATTGAGCAACAGCTGTGTGGTTTCTCCTCCACTGTTCTGGCTGTGAACTAATCAGTCCTGGACAAATGGAACCATTATCTGTGCATTCATTGGTCCAGTCATCAGCAGACCCGCCTTTAAACTCATGACCCCTCTGATGGAAGAGCACGGAGGGTTCTACAGCGACAAGACGGCGGAGAAAAGACAAGGTCGGGGTCAAAAACGACCCGGCGTCGAAAAGAGGAAATGAGTGGAACACGAGATTTTGGTAGTGAAACGAGGATCCGAGTAAAGTCAATGAAGAACCCAGAAGAACCCAGTTTAATATGTGTTTACGCCACTGAAGCCTTTCATACATCGTTATCGACTAAATGTTTTTTCCTGTTTACAAATGCTGATTCTAATCATCATATAATACTACTGTTTATAATAATACTGATTATGACGACGGGGGGTTGGTCATTTACATCTGGATGTGCACAAATGGACTAATTTCATGGTCTTGCTGAGTGTTTCAGGTTGGGAAGGGGTGGGTGGTTTGGTCCAGGTTGGGGAG
>JAPQRQ010060417.1:11454-42462 GCA_037367365.1 Apogon talboti | reverse complement strand
GTGAGGTCGCTTTATCTTGTATGTATGTAATTGTATTGTTGTTTTGTGAAAAATCCAAAATAAAATAATAAAAAAAAGAGAATACTCATTACTATATTACCATCTGTAACCCATTTAAAAAGTCCACAGAAAAACATGAAAACAATTGCCAAAAATGTTAAATATTTGAAGTTTTCAGTTTACATAAAAGTATAAATTAGACTAAATAGGAGCTTTCCATTCTTGTCAAAATCAACTCTAATGCAGAATCCATTTCCTTTCACTTTGCTGGCCTTCCATTTATGTTGAATGTAAAAGTCTGAGAACATGTTAATATGCACAGAATGCAACTGCCTCTAAATTTGTACAAAAACTTTACAGACATGATTAAGTATCCTAAGTGTTACTGTTGGCTCTCGTACCGAAAAACAAAGTAAACAGAAAGCAGCTGATTAAGAGTCTACATAAAAATAGCAGAAGGACTGTATGGTTGTTATTTATCTGAGTCTAAACTGATAAAATACATGCTTTATTTCAACTCAGCACAGGGAACACTAAATGATAAATGTGCAGAACTTGTGCGCTGTATGTTTTTTGGCTCGAAAGTACTTTAAGTAATCCATGCCGATATGTTGGCTATAATAACAAAGCGGTGGTAGAGGGTCAGCCGATGTAGATACAGCGTGCCCACCATCTGTGTGCAACATTTAATCTCTGTAAGGATTAATCTGGCACACCATGGTAATATGAGAGGAGTTTTCTTTCTTTCAAGCATAATGCACTCGGCTTTACAAAAATAGTCAAATACACCCTTCAAAAATATCCTGCAGGCCTGCATTGGAAGGTGACAATGAGATAATTATTTCTCCAGAGAAAAGAATGCTAGTTAATGAGTGAAGCTGGGACATGAATGTATTTGGCATTAATATGCGGCTTCTCTTGGTAGCACCATACCCCCCATGCTTTAAAAAAACAACAGATTACCGCTGAAAATAGATTGGATTACATTCAAAGAATTGTGACAGACTGAGACAACATCTTTTCCTCCGCCTGCCACATGATAGACACCTCCGAGCCCTCATGATTGAACCTCCCTCAGTATGATTTTCTTTCTTAAAGACGAATCCTTTAACAATAAGTTTTGTTCTATTAGTGTGTTGCAAGCTCACATCACACAAGCTGTGTGAAGGATTTGTTTTAATTAAACCTGAACCCGCTCTATCGCCTCAGAGTCAAATTAAATGCCCAAATTTAATACTAAGATTATTTCCCTTATATCTTAATAGCTCTGTAATGTATTCAGAGCAGGGTTTCTCCCAAGGCCCTCATTAAATGAAAGAAATTAACAGCAAGCAGCATCTTTATCTCACTTCTATGCTAAAAAGGGTTACACGTACGGAAGGTGCTCTGAAGCTATTTGAGGATGTTTTATAAAGCAATAACACCTCAAGGTAGGGATTCAGCATGCAATTCTAATTGCACAGCAGAGGGAAAATGTTGGGAGGAATTAAGACAATGTTCCCCTACTGATTATTTAACAGGCCGACACATTAGCTGAGTGCAGCACATTTTGACTCTGCAAAATCTGGCTGAATGGAAGTCTGAAGTAAGCTCTTGTATAACTACATACTGACAAAATCCATCATAAAATTTCAAAGTATGGATGAGTCTAACCATAATTCTAGGGTCTTAACCAACTGGCTATATATAAGAAGGTGAGCAAGTCCTTGTCCATTCTCCCATAACACCATAACTGTTTATCTGTCCCGCTGTATTCATTGTTGGATATCACAGCTCACAGACAATCAGTGGTTATTTTCCAGATTTATGATAAGGTGCACTACAGTATTTTATCCCCTGCAATATACTCTGCACTCTTCTTTTGATTTATAATAGCTGCTGTCCTGCTCAGCAGCACACTCCACTGCATGCTCTTTACACTGCGCTGTAGCAGTGCTGATCAGTAGCCCTTGGAGGTGATTTATGAGCAATGGGATTTCCGGTCAGAACAGCTTAATTGAGCCTGTATATTCTCCAGAGCAGTCCTTGAGAAAGGGATAAGGTAATGAGGGAGAAAATGACAAGTAGAAGACACTTTGGCAGTAAATCAGCATCCTTACAGCTGCCGAAAAAAAAAAAAAAACGCACATACTAAGTACACCTGCACAAATGTTTCAAGTTCACTCAACTGACCTCATAACAAGGCAGGGGACTGGCATCTCTACTGAATCCTCATTTTTCTCCCCTTCTTCACCCACGATGTACTCTTGATCCCAGAGGGAGTCCAGGTGAGTGTCAACATATACTGTATGACTTGTTCTCTTCCCGCTGCCCCCCCTCCGTACTCAGGACCCTTGGTTGTTTCACCTCATTAGGAGCTTTGCACCTGAATTCAGAACCAGTGTTTTTTTGTGCAGTGCAGGAGGCTGAGGTGGATCCCAGCGGAGTTTGAAGGCATGTCTAAGTGACTGGAGCATCACTGCTAATATAGGCGCAGTAAGTATGTGTGATGCTGACAGTGGTTGTCTGAGGAGCTGAATGATTGTGTGTCCGTTGCTGTGCCTGAGTGCTGGCGCCAGAGCAGTGAGCTGTGGAAGGAGATAGGGCGCCAAAGAAGTGCAAAAGTAGACTCACAATGGACTCACTGCCTGCTGAAGTCAGCACTATTGACTGACACCTGTCATTGTGTGTGAGAGGACACATAACATATTACTGAAAGTTAGGAGGAAATGCATTTGTTCATATAGACTCATTATGAGAAGCCACATTATGGGAAAATGTAGACTCCAAAATGGAAATTATTAAATCACTTTATCTTAGAGTTCAGAGACGGAATGTTCATGTTAAGGTTATGGCTAAAGCCTTGTGTGCATATGTGAAGTTGTGCTAGAGTCAGAAGTTTGTTCAGAAACACAGAGGCTCAGAACCACAGTGATTTCCTGTGTTTCTCCACCGTCTCACCCCTTTAGGGAAGAAGTGAATGTGATTACAGTTTATGACCCATTCTTTTGCCCTGTAGTCATCTGAGTGAATATTGGAGCCGTTTTCCCCAAGCTACATATCTTCTAAACGTTCTGACATTAAAATGGCATTTCACAAAGAACAGGAGAAAATTGATTTTTCTCAATCTAGCAACACAGATGTTGTTTAAAGGAGATGAAAACACACATATAAATAAAGTAAATGACATCATAATTTTAAAAAAGTTAACCTCCAAAAGAAAAACCTATGATATTCATCTATTATTATTAATCTACTTTAACCTCTTGAGACCCAGCAATGTATTGATATTCTTTATAGGGGACACAATTTTTACAGCTTTATGCTGTCCATTGCAAAGGACATTCCAAAAAAAAAACCTACGTACCTGAAAAAACGGTTTTATTCTGCTTGGTGAGGTTAATTTAATATATGTTAATTCATCCTCTTGACAGTCTCAACTCTTCTGGCCTTAGGGAACAGGCGGTGTACAGTTTCATGCCATTGGTGAGCTGCACTATTCACTATATTTTCTGAAAAGTTCAGGAGTGACTGTAAGGATTATCATGGAAAAATGAAATCTAGATGCCATCAGTTTACAGGCTGTCATCACCATGTAGCTTGAAAATAGAGTGAATGGAGCAAACATCATAAACTGTATCCCAACATACTTTGTATAAGACTCCAACACAAACTATGCAAGCATATAAACACGTTATATATTGAACTTTTAACATTCATTTGTATAGAGGATTATTGCTCTTAAATGCATGAAAACAATTTTGTGTGACTGATGATAATCCAACAGTTCTGACACATCATCTACATGTTGACTGGTTTTACATGTGTATAGTTCTGAAAATATAGTCTACTTACCTGACTGAATATATATATTTTTTTAGTGTGAGGCAAGTTTTATATGTTATTCACCCTAAGTTATAGAAAGTAATGTAAAAATATCTCACATTGTAGCATTCATCAGTACATACTTTATGTTGCAAGGGTATTGTACTAAGCCTGTGCTTTACTAGATAAAACAGCTAAAGCTGCGCTTGATGTGTACCTAATAAACTGGCAATTACCATTTCTTGTGACCTTAAAAAAATTGCAAACAAGCAAAGTGATTCTCAGCAGCGGACCAACCTAAACCAAGCTATCAGCATGACTGAATGCCACTGTAAATAAAAGAAAATATATGTATTTTTTTGGCTTTTCCTCCAGATGCAGAAGAAGACAACAAAATAGCAGCGAGTTGAAAAAAAGAAGTGTTCCAAAAAGGTAAAAGAAGTGTTCCAAAGCTATTAACAAATGTGCATGTTGCTGACAGTCATATGCAAAAATGGTTAAGTGTGGATAACATGAAGGGGACTCGAAGACTCAGTGTGTATCTTTAGGCATGCGTGTTTATATATATTCATATTTATGTTATTGTCTGCACTTCCCTTCAAGTCAGCCAAATCCCACCATAGGTATCACTCCCTATTTCTACACAGATTTATGGTGATGACATTCAATGTCAATTCAATTTTGTCAGTTCTTCCACTACATTCATTAGTAATCTGTTCCATTGGTATTTCCACACATTGGATTTGGCAGAATCAGGCCAGAGTAGGACCCCAAATGTACTCTGAGGCTGTAAATTGGATCCTATGTCTCTAACTATGTCCCTGAAGGCCACCAATGAAAGAGTAATGTATGTAGGTTTAGTATAATCACAGCTCAGAGCACACCGTGGAATCAAACAGCGAAGTTAACCCTGTTAACTACAAAAAGTCAATTAAATATGTGCTTTTTAACAAATAAATAAAGTAACACTAAGGGGGAAAAGTTGGCCCAAGGGATGAGATGGCAGAGAAATATTGTGGTAAGTTATGTAATGATTTCTGAAGCCTTTTTTAGTGGTACCTGATTGGCCCTCTTTCTTGAATATTAACAGTGTGCCAAAGTATAACTATGGGAATACCCTTTTTGCCATGAAAAATATGCAAATAACAAAGATGTAACTGTCAGGAGGTTAGTCAGCCACATTTCTATTCAATTTCCTAGCTCCTCTTAAACTCCACCAGTCATCTAAAATTAGATGAGTGAGCAGAAAAACACATCTAGGATATTTACGGAGGCATTCTGCTAGCTACAATACCTCTCCCAGTAAAAAGTTTGGATGTTATTTTTTTCATAGAGGAAACAGATAAATTACATATTTCATCTTTCTATTACAGATGTCAAGTTTGGCAGAAATTATGAAGCACCTGCTGTGATGTATAGCTCCAGACAATTTCTGTGCTGTAACAATAACAGAGCTATCAAATTTATAATGGAAGGGGATAGTGAATTACTGTCTTGTCCAAGTCTAATCCCTTCTTCCATTGCATGAAAAATTTAATCCTATTTCCTTGGTTTTACATCATGCCTCTATTATTCTATGTGTGAATAACAGTCTTTTCTTGTCACCTAATATCTGATAAGGAGGGTAAACTCTCTCACTCTTGCAGCCATTGCAGTAATTATCTAATTCAAGGGCTGTAATCACGCTGTCAGATCCGTCTCATGCTGAAGAAATCTGGGAAATGCAAGGCCTGCAGGCAACCCTGCTGGATAATTGAGGGCAGTTAGCGGTGGCGGTGATGTTTTTTGATTGAAGATTTAATGTTGCTCTGCATCCTAGAGGAGGATGTTGGTTATCGACCGTCTATAAAGATTACAAGGCCGACATTCAGCCCAGGCCAGGATCTGAAGCTATTGATCTGTAAAGAAAGTACAGTGGCAAAGGCCACTTTCAGGTGGGTGTGTGTGAGAGAGGCCAGCAAGGTCAGCTGAGCCAGACCAGGCCAGGCCAGGCCAGGCCACGCTTTGACACTGGGTACATTTGATATGCAAAAACAGATAAATTGATTTTTCATTGGGGTATTAGGATTCAGATCATGCTAAGTGCGAGACAAAATGCCATCCAGAACAGATCTGGTTTTCAAAGATGAGGAAAGGGGCATTGGATTTCAAACTGAAAGGTTTCATGCTGTGTTTCTATTGAATGGTGGCTGAGAGGAAGAGATATGGGTCTGAGTGCAGAGCAGAGCAGAGGAAGAGTGGCCACTATACCCCTGACAAATTCATTATGTTACAGTCCTCTCCCAGGTTTCTGCTATTTTATTTTCTGCTTAAGAACCAAATGCTCGTCTTCATGAGTTTCTATGGCTCCATTCAAACTGAACCCATGTGTTTTCTTAGTTTGAAGAAAAACACACTTTTAAGATTTGACATCTTAGAGCAGTATCATAGGTTTTAATGTATTATATAGATATAGGTTTTATCCTATAATCTGCTTATTGTTGCATGGTTTGCTATATGTAAAAGGAAAACTGTGTTACCGCTCTGTGTTTTATAAAACCTCAACAAAACTTTATCCTTTGAACTTGTGATGGAGGACACTCGCTGTCCCAAGAGAGAAACGGTTCTTCATTTATCATCACACTGGCTGTTTTTGGGGGGTTGCAGCACTATGGTCCCCAAGCCTCGCTCCTTATGCAGTGTAGCGACACTGCAGAAGTCTGTCGGCTAAAAATAGTGCTCCCTGTGGGGCTTAGGATGCATGGCTATAGTTCTCTTCCTGTTTCTTTGGGATCCTCTTGAGAGGATGGAAGACACATTAAAATGTCAACAAGAAGGGATCTATTTCACTCCTGTACTGAAGCCAGTTTTGTTGGGGGGGTGTGGGTAGGTGATGGAGGGCATAACACAAGGCAAAATGGTTTAGTTTTCAGCCCAGTGGAGTGTCTCTTTATAGAACACCACAGATGATTCAGGGTAAAAATCTGAAACAGCAAAGACTCCTCATTTCTCAGGCTGGAACAGAGTGTAGAAATTGTAAAATTATTCAACATGAGATTACTTCAAGGTCATAAGAAGGTCCACTAAAAATAAATACAACTCTAATCCATTTATTTGCTTTTTTGCACACTTACAATCAAGGATTAGTCAAATATTCATTGGCATTATATACTCTACCTACACAACATCATCTATCCAACACATAATGACAACATTGGACGAAAAGTTTTACAATGGCAAACAGATCTAGGCAGTGCTTTCTTCACTGAAGTTTCAGTCAACACACACCATTTTTACCCATCACACAAAACAGTGAATTGAAGTTTGTTTGATATTGCATAATTATGCTAATGGTGAAATGACATGCAGTGCTGTTATCAAAGCCTACTGTAAGTATATGTGTTATCAGTGGAGTATAGTGATAATCCATTGCTAACTCACAGCACCATCTGGGTACATCCATTAAAAAAACAGTTATTGTGGCCGTCCATTTGCACATATGTGATAGTTTGATGACTTGAAACGATGTTGCCCCTGAGGTTGCTTTGTTGCTTCAACTAACAATACAGTAACTTGTAGTATGACTGGCTCCCAGCTCTCTGAAGTGAGAACAGGTATAGTGATGTAAGCCCCAACAGGAGTAACCTGATTTACACATGTGCATATCATACACAACACTGTGCTTACTTGACAAATCAATAACTCACGCTGCCTCGAACTGTGTGTGCTCTGCTTTTCATGCTGGCGGGAAAGTGACTGTCATTTTCTTTTCTTTTATATTTAATTTTTTTTTTTCTAGTACAGTGCGTGTCTTTCAGGGTGCAGTTTATAGCCTATGTATTCTGATATCCTTCATGGGTGGCAACATGATATTACCATCTCTTCTTCTTTTCTCTCAAATTTAGAGACGGTATTTTCTCAGGAGCTCTGATTGCCACATGTATTTCCTCTCCGGAAAGTGATCAGGAATCCTAATGCGACGGAAGTCCTGAATACATTTCTCCAGCTCCTGCTCTGGAGTCATCTTCTCCTTGTTTCCTTTCCTCTTTGCAGCTTCTCTTTCCCGGACCCCAAAGGTTCTCACACGGAGCATGTCCGTCTTGCGTCGCATCTCTGCATGTTGCAGCATGTGAACCGGTCCTTTAGGCATAGGGCGGTCCAGAGTCTGGACGTTGGACTGCCGGCTCACTGGACCACAGATCACAGTTCCATGAGGGGAACTGGCCTCAGACTGGGACTCTGAGCAGGATGTGGAGAGGTCATTGAAGGAAGTACCGCTCTCCCCCTCGTGCTCACTTTTGTGGCTCTTGCAGCAGCAGTCACAGTGAGAGGACGACCACTTCGAGGGCCCACCTAGAAAACACACACAGGCTTGTTATGGCCATGTGCACTGTGTTGCACAAAAAGACCTTTCTTCATGAAGAAACACCATGTAAACTAACATCTGTGCTGTCTTTATAATGACAGATTCCAGTGGTAATCAAAATGAACAGTTGTATTGATCAAGCGAATGGTGACAAATGCCGACACAGCTATTTTAATGTCTTACAAATATCTTTAAAGGAATGTGAGATGAGTGTGGCTGGTGATGTATTTGGGTGTGGTGGAGTATTTAGGGGGTACAGATGTAAGAACATCTAAGTTATTGCTTTTGACATTTAATTGCTGATTCTCAAGAGTTGGTGTGCTGTGCATATTGCTTCCTCTGATAAGTAACTCCAGAGCTCAGTGCTTTCCCAGGGCAAAGCTTGTCTCAGAGCCAAACCAATCTGCTTTGAGTTCACAATTTCTTATTAGAACTGTAACCTGGCTGCCTTGTATTAAGAAGGTGGTTTATTATTTTCTGTTTTTAAATCTCCTCGTCAAATAAGTCAGAGAGGTGCTTTCTACCTCTAGGGAGGTAAGCAAGTCTAAAAAGCCTGGAAATATGAAACCTAATTTATCTCAGTTGGTAAAAGGACTGGGTGCCTCCCTGCAGGCGTCCTGAGCTCCAATCCTGAAGACTGTATGAGCACCGAATCCAGTACTAGCAGAGGATTTTGGTTTTGTTCGTTCTTCCTCCAGTTCTTGTCTCATCTCACATCCTCCTACACTGCTAATTGTGGAGCAGATATATTGTATTTTTTCTGCCCGCTGGCTTGTGAAGCATGCAAGTAAGGACAGTCAACAGTGTAGCTGTCTTTTACTTCCAAAAATAACTATGAACTATGATCTCATTTAGATGTGCTAACAGGTAGAACAGTACAGTGTTGAAAACTATGAAGCTCACTGTAGAATAAACAAATAAACTCATACACACACTCTAAAAACCTCTTAATGGCTATTTCCAGTATGATGATGCACTCAATAGCATATCTCAGAGGGAGCAATAACTTGTCCATTACCTCCTTCCAGTGCATGAACCAATTTATACTGAACAGAGTTCAAGGGATTTTAACCTCTCTGCGTTCACTGTAATAACGACCTTATCTCTGGTGCGATGATTGCATTGAGCTGATAGTGAGAGAGTCACTAACAGCTTTTTAATGGCTAATCCATGAGTAAAGAGGCCAATCAGCGCACCAATTTCCCCCCGCAGAAAATGAATCTAGCTGAATCCAGCAGACGAGCAGTACCAGGCAAATGGATGCAGGCGCTTTAGTGAGGAAGATCAAGAAGAGGGAGGCTGAGCATTGTTTCTAAATGGATGGATGCCGTAGTCTAGAGGGGCAACCCGTTTGGGAAACTAGCCAATACCCAATAATAGCGTCATAAAATTTTCAGTCCATGCAGGAAAATGAATTGTATCAATGCCACGGACAGACTGAAAAACACTTCGGTTTGAGTTTAATCCAAAAATGTGTCTAAATAGAGGCTGGATGCTGAAAGGTCTGATACAAGCTGTAGCTGTAGTGTATCTCCTATAATGCAAAAACAAATGCCTCGTTAAGTCTTAACGGATGTAGTGACAAACTCAGGCTGGTGTCGAGCTTCGGTGTCCCCTTCAGAGCAGAGACGGGAAAACTAAGAGCCTTGTCAGGAAACACAGTTACACTCTGAAACATTTAAACAAGTGATTGTGTATACACTTTGGTATCTTTTCAGGGAAGCTATTGATTGCTATGTGTTTTTCTCAGATCCATAGAGCCTGTCTAAGAGATCATATTCCAACCACATTAAAACACTGGGGCTGGTCCTCAGAGCAGATTCAGGCTGTGTCTGCACTTCTCATAAATAACACAGAGAGAGGGAGTCGAGTTCTTCTCAGAGCGCAGGGAGAGAATAGTGTGTTACACGAGGGTAACTCCTCTCCATCTTTAAAGAACGCAGGGATGTTTGTCTTCCTGTCTGAGACTGGTCAGTAGTTTATAGAAATGCAGCTGCCAAAACTTTAGGTTAAAATCTTTACCCATTCAAGTGTTTTAAATGGCAGCAAAGTAGGGCATGTTGAGATCTGAAGGCAGAACTAAAATGGAAATGTCAATGGGTTTTATGTCAGACATGAGTGTGTTTGTTTTATTTGTGCCTCTAAAGTGACTCATCATTGTGCCATGATTTGCGGTTTAACGGTCATATCGTCACACACTGAAAGTTGTGGAGAAAATTTCAAGAAAATAAAGAACCTGGAAGATTTACCTCTAAGAAATATCTCCTTGTTATTGCAGGACAGTGTTTACCAATTTACATTGTATCTGGACTTGAGACACAAAGCTACTACTTTTAAATAATGAATCTCACTAGTGATAGGAGCTATGCCCTCAATCTAAATAAATGAAAAAACTTTTGAACACAAATCAGAATATCAGATGCAGGCTGTCTGGGTCAGAAAAACAAACTTTAGAATATCTGCAATGAACGCGCTTCACTCACTGGAGTTTTATTACTATCTTGTTATTTGCTCAAACTCAACAATAACCTGTATGACTGCTGTGAATCATCTTTATTGCTTTAATTCCTATGAGTAAAATAATATTCTTTGTCTTTTCGATGACCTATGTCATGAAACAAATAATACGGAGAAAAATATCACTTCTGGGTTGTACTTTTCAGGGGATAAAAGCTACAGTACTCTATGTGTTGTACATACATTTATCTGGCAGTTTAAATATCCAGATTAATGCACTCAGTCAGTCACAAGCTGATCTTAGACCCATGCACATATTCTCCAGTTCCCATATTCACTTACACAAATATTTTTTTTGTCAGCGCCTCAGGAAGAGTGTAGTTTACAGCTTGTTAGTTCACAAATTAGGCCAGCACGTCCTTGCAGCAGAAAAAAGGCTTGTCTTGCAAATGCAGTGACCGTCCTTATAGGAAGAGGGAAATCCATTTCATCTCTAGATAGTCCTATTTGCTGCAAAAGTCTCACTTCAGCAGTTTGTGTCCAGCCTAAGTGATAGCCATAGCTGTCCATCTGCCATGTGTAATAATGTCTGTCATATCTGCTTGCATTTCAATTTGTCAATATTGATTATGTCCACCGAACTAGCCCACTTAGGTGAGAAAACTCTGATCAGCATCACCGATGAGAAAGAGTTGGTGAGGTGAGGATAACCACAAGTTTTGCATGTCCCAATCCAAGGACAAAACACTGCCCTGCTCCGAATGATCTGCTTTCTATGAGGAAACTGACAACTTCTCTTACTGATTATAAATGACAAACGGGTGCTGTCTCCTCCCAGAGTCAGAGGGTGGCTGCCACTGAGCGTCTCCCTGACAGGGAGATGAACAAGCAACACAGACAGATTGAAACGTCTATATCAGTGTCTCCCTGTAGGCCTGTCCTCTGACCTGAAGCCACTCCCCTTCCCTGCACAACGTTGAAACAAGACAAGGAGGAAGGAATGCAGGAAAGACTGTTGCAAGTCTGGTGACAGCCGGACAGTAATGAAGTAAAGTGTACAGTATAGGCAACTCAAGAACAACTTCCTCAAAGCACTGTTCTTTCATTCAATAACAAAACAATTTGTTGACCAAAACAATGAGGAACATCTCTTGACATATTCCAATCAAAATTTCAGAATATCACTGAAATTTTCATATGATTCCCAATAAGAGGTTGTAGGTTAGTAAACGTATGCAAAAAATAACAAATTTCATTGTATTTCAGTGCTGAAGTTACAGAATAATTTTTATTACCTAAAATCCAGACAAGACCTAAACAGTTCAGCTGACAAAGACATTACAGCTAAATCAAATTTCCTGTTCAAATGCTGCTGTTAAAATACTGACTCACATGGTTATACTCAAATAAATCCTCAACATGCTGTCATTTCCTCATGTCAGAAATGCACCTGCCATCACAGCCACCATCCTCCAAAACCTCCCTCCTGCATGCCAGCACAGGGGATTCCCCTTCATCATCAGAGAACTCACTGCCCTACCCACAGTGAGAGGAGTACCACCATCCAGGTACCCATTAAGAGTCTCTGGAGGGATAATTAAAGTGTTAGATGTCAGATGGTCGGGCCGCTGTACGGCTACAGGGAGATTACTGCAGAACTACAGGGACAAGAATCAGGGAATTTAAATTACGACTGAAAGAGGCTATTAACTGGGTTGTGGGTTTATCTCCTTCTCTTTTAGAGGAACATGGTCATTCACTGTAAATTTAATACATTGTACAGCTTGTTTTCCAAGCCTCAGTACAACAGTCTTTTGTATTTTCACTGTGAGGTTTTGAAAAAAATCACTTCAGACAGATAATCCATCAAAGTCAATGTTGTGACTTTTTAACTGCATTATCATCACTCAGTAATGAACTTACTGGGAGGTTATTTGAAAACTCTTGATGTGGGCAAGGACATCCTCAACATATGAAACTGTAAGTCAGCAGCAAATAAAATCATTTTTTTTTATTATTGTAGGACAATCCAGCTAGAATATAAAGCGTACTGAATGAATGATCAGTTATTGCTATTGTACAAAGTGCACAATGAAACTCTGCTGGTTTCTCTTAGTAAACTTTTAACACAGTAAAAGAAGGAATCGTAAAACAGCATTAAAAGTGTCAGTGTAGATTAAATACTGAATAAATGGATCAGTGTACAAGTGTAAGCAGCTGTTTCAGTGCCAGTTGTGCTGCGCATGCGTAAGTCACTCTGACCCCGGTGTTTATTTTGGGGAGCCTCCTGTTGGTGCTCAGAGCGCCAGATGTTCGAATAAATGGAGACCTGTTGCTGTCCTCCAAAGACTGATATTGGTTTCCAGTATTTATTTTGTCCTGCCTACAGCTTATTTATGCCTTATAATGTGCATGTTACACGAGTGTTAATGTAATGGACCATAAAAATGCATATACAATGTTTAAGCTTAATGCCTCATTAATCATCTACAAGAAGTGAGGAAAAACATTCATGACTATTACAAAAACATGTCTAAAACTTGCTCAGTCAGGTGCAAGAGGTGTGGAACTTGACATTGTGGTTGTTATTAGGGTGACCAGATGTCCTTCTTTGTGTGGGACAGTCCCGCATTTTCATTATTTTTTTACACGTCCCGCGAATTGTGATGCTGTCCCACGTTGTTATTAACAGTCAGCATGAATGCTTCCTGCCACTATGTTTTCTTATGTGAACAAACTTGCATTTAAATAAAACATATGGAGTTTGTCCCTCGTCTAATGAGTTAAGATCTGGTCACCCTAGTTGTTATCTTGTTAGCTAGTAATATTAGCTATTAGCATCATCACTGGAGCTAAATGTGTTAACAAAATCTCAAAGTCAGACAATCTTAAATAAAGATTTGTTTGTAGAGTTTCTAACATGGAACCTTATGGAGGAGACATGGGTGTGTTCAATTGACTGAGAAACCACCTCCCAAACAAATTGCAGTCAAGCCATAACCATACATCCTTTCTCAAAAATTCTTGCAGGTATGGTTTGTGATGAGTCTTCTGAATGTATCGATGTAAAAAAATGTGGAAAAAAAGTCAGAACAGAATAAGCAGTGATTGTGGGAAAGAGGGATTAGTCAAACATGTTAGTGATAGAAATTTAATATTGGAGTGAATGAGAGAGAAATCGGCACTCTGTGCGCTTAGAGGCCTGTAAATTGAAAACTAAACGTTTTAAGATTAAAATGTGAATAGTCTTTGAAAGAAAATACTTTTTCCAACATTTTGATGTATAAATTGTTGCTGAAATCCCAGAAACATGAGAATTATGAAGAGTTGTTTGTAGATTTTGTAACATAAAACCCAACCCTCTCCACTCCAAGTTAGAGTGGGAACGATTTCGGCCAATCAGCTGTCAGCATTCTGTTCCCCATGTATGTGTATGCTGTTTGGTGTATCGCGTTGTTATGCAAAAAAACAATTAATAACTCAAAAAGTATTGGTCATATGAATAATCACTTTTTGCCAGTCTGATCCTTGGCCCAAAATACATAAGTACTCCAAAAGGCAACGGCTAGCTCTCTCCGGTTTTTCAGCTATGAAGCAGACACATATACCCGCATGCATGCACACAGAGGCCACTTAGCTTTTAACAGTTCTGAGAAATTGAGACGTTTTAAACTGGCCAATATGGTACCTACAGTTGAAGAATAATCAAATCTCCACATTAAATATCTCGGCAAGTTGATAGGACCAATATTTTCAGAGATATCATTTGTTGTGGAATACAATAGCCTTACAATCACGTTGCTATGCCAGTGATGGTTGATGGGAAGTGCAGCACCACACTGCATGAGAGGAAATGAAGTTAAAGACAGGAATGACTCATTTACAGTCCCTAGATATCGGTATTAACATATTTATTGTTATTTAAATTTTGAAGAATGATTTACCAAACAATTTTTATGTTAGTACTTGTAAAATATAGATTAACATCTTTTGCCAAAAGTCAGCTCTCCCCAGCATAAAAACTACCACATCTGGAACCCGTGGTTCCCCATGGGTCACATGCTAGTTTATATAAAAGCCTTGGAAACACTGTGAAATGAAAACATTTAATCAGCATTTATGTAAAACAGCTACTAGCCTATTTGTGCAAGAAACAGCGTGGTCTATAAAAATTCAGAGCTTGCTATCCTCTAACTGTGATTGATATAAAATATATACTTCTCTGTAGAACTGCAGCTTTTCAGATTTACTCCCAAGGTGAGCCAGATTGTCTACTTGAACTGATGTAGTGCGCCCGCTTCTGCAATGTGAGAAAAATAGTACGAGCAAACGCCGTGCTGTACTCCTGACCATTTTTCTGCCCAGGTGCTCTTTAAGACCTATATGAGTTATTCATGGGAGCACCATCCATCTCTTGTAGGCATTGCCAATCCATCCAAGACCCAAACCCCGGCTCTTAGGGAGCTCTGGAAAGGCACAATCTCTGCCTCCATTACACCCAAGCAATTGATTAATCTCCTCCTTCTCTCCTCACCGCCTTGTGGCTATTGTTCAGGAGCTATTATGGCCACACATCACCTCGTTCGCAGCCCAAACGAAGGCTGCACAGTTATATTAACAGTGGACACCTGGCTAGTGTAATCATTCTCCATAGGTGTGTTCCATTTTGAAGAGACACTTGCTCACCTCTGTTATTACCAGGCTCCTCATTCCATGTTGATTTGTTCTGCTACTGTGATGTGTAAGAAGGAAAGTCGAAGCTGATTGTGTTATAATAGTCTATTTCATCTATTAATTAACTGACTTTTTCTATTTTAAAACCACTCATTTTAGAATTGCCTTAATAGTAGCTCAGTATTTGTCTTTCTAAATTGCATCTCAAGCACATGATTGGAGCAGGGAAATATTTTGGGATCCCAGATTGCTTTTTAATTAGCCAACGCTCTCCCCTTTCCCCAGAGATAATTAGCAATAAGGAGACTGGTCCCAAACACCAGCCAGGAGGTTAGAGTTGTTAATCACTACAGCAATAATGTTGTCGCTGCCAGTTGGAAAAGTAAATGTCCTGATCATGCTAAATAAGTCTGACAAATACCTTAATGGTCACCTATTCCTCTGTGGTTGCAATGCAATGCAAGACAGCTGATCCTCTACACCGGCTCCTGATCTCAGACTTGTTCAGTCTGCCGTGTGCTGGCAATCAGTTTTAATACATCTCTCAGGCTCAGTTGTTTATTCATGGGGTGAACAAGTCATGCTGGGTTAAATGCGAATTGTTCATCACGGTCATCAGGTGCAAAAGCTTTTGTCCATGATGAATGCTTGGACTCTGTGGCCTCTTTAAGAACCTGCCCTTTTGATGAATGCATCATTTGTTTTAGCCTAAAAAACGAAGAAACCAGTCCTATCAGTCAACTAGCAGAGTCAGTAAACTGACTGTTAATACAGATTACACTGATACCACATGGTGTAATGATGCATATTTACTGTATGCAGTTTGGAAGGTGAAGTCAGTGTAGCCTGCAGAGAACAACTGATGCATTTAACAAGAAGCCAAACGCAGATGACGCTAAGGAACTGACAGGCTGGAAGAAAGTCTCAGTTTGCTTACTGCACTGGATTGCACTTTTTACAGTCTGAACAAACTCAGCCTCTCTGCTACCACTGGAGACAATGATTGGACTGGAGGATGAGGCAAGATGCATTACAATGTGATGCTGAAATCAACAAACAACAATAAAGCACATCTGTTTCTGGGCCCCCAAAGGTGCACTTGTCTACATGCATTCTTAGTTTAGGACTACCTGCCCTAGGCCAGCCAGTGTCCCATATTCAGAATCAGGTTAGTTTGGAAAGTGGATGCTGGCTGCTGCGCCGTTACGAAGCAAAGGCTCTCACGCCTGTCTGCCTCTGATGTGTCCATCCATCATCCTCACCCAGCCCCTGTCTCCTAAAACTTGCCCTGTGTGCTTCTTTTCACCGTGCTCTTGTCTGCTTTCTTTTAATAATAGAAAAAAAAAAGCCAAACTCTGCCTCTGCTGTCTTAGGACCAAAAAACATTCCTCTTCGCTCCCTTGGAACCAATGAACTTTCCTTTCTGATACTTACTTTAATCTATTTTTTGCTCACTCACTCTCTCTTCTTTCTGCCTCAGTTCTTTCTCCCCATGGCCAGGTCTCATGCAACTTTTACTCCCTCATCCCTCCTGCTCGCTGCTCTCGCCTCCATCTGTTCGCCTCCCTCTTTCTCTCACTTTTAACTTGTTCCCTTGAATTCCCTCCCTCTTGTCCCTTCCTCCCTACACTTCATTTGACTTCCTTCCATATTGTGCTTAATGCAAATGCTAAAAATGTCCTCTTTAACTTTGCTCTACTGTCCTTTGTCTTGGGACAGTGTCTTTTACTGCAGCTTGAACTCTTACTCCATATGTGTTCCACAAAGTTGAATGACTCAGGGAAATCTTATGCAGCAGACCACTGTTATAATTAACCTGCGATAACAAAACCATTGGTAAACCATTAGTAAACCATATGTCTTGTCTTCTCATGCCTACCCTCTTACACTTCCAGCCTTGACCCTCCAACTGGGTTTTCTTCAGTTCTTCCAAAGGGAGCCATTGAGAATAATGAACAAAGTGCTTTTTAATTGGCCATATGCTCTGCACCACCTCCCTCTGCAAAGAATGGAATGGACCATATTTGCAGCTAATTAACTCATTTGCTGATGAATAAAGTGTGTCTGTCTTCATGTGAAAAGGAAAGCTGACTGAAGAGAACGCAGCAGCATTAATGTGTAATTTTGCTGCCCGCTGGTGCTATATTATTCATAACCCATGGGCTGGCAGCATCTGAGCAATATCCCGTGTTTACGCATGACGCATGAGTACTTGAAGTGTAGCAGCATTGTGATTCAAGCCCCTCAGGCCCGTGGACAAGTCTGACTCTTATAAAGACCTAAAACACAAGTTTAAAGTTAGCCACTGCCGGGGATGCAGGGATCCAAAAGGGATGAGAGCTGTAACCCGACCGTGCCTCCTGGTGGTATGAGCCATTATATACAAGTTTGTGTACAACCCAGATAACATCAAAATCTAGAATAGTATACCATTTAGATGTAATAGAAAAATGAAGTTTTATTTATGGAGACGTAAAGTGTGAACATCATAGTGTGTTGTAACAGTTTACAGACTACTATATCATCAGAGGGAAGGGAGGGGCACTTGGCACCTTTGGTTCACGTCCAGTGTGTGTGTGTGTGTGTGTGTGTGTGTGTGTGTGCGTTTTTGGGTTTTTTTGTTTTGTTTTTTTTTACTCTTTTTCAGACTTCAAGAGGTCGAAGTCGCAAATTCAGCACACTTCTCCACAGAGCATATTGTACAAGAATATACACAGTTACTCACGGTAGAAGATGTACTGTGCGTAATTGGACCAGACCCTGTCATCCGTGTAATGACCGATGGAGGACGCAGTCAGGGATGAATTACAGGCTACAATGTGAAAGCCGCTCTCTGAAAGCATGTCAAAGGCTCTTTCCAGGTGCCTGAACTTGAGGTAAAACCGGCAGGTGTAGCGGTCCGGTGGTCTATCCAAGTCCCTGTTCTCATTCAGGGCGTCTCCAAACACCTCTTTCGCCAAGCCGATCCTGCTGCTGATAAAGATCCTAGGTAACTTTTTGGCCTTAGCATCACTCTGGCTGTCTTTGCCTCCCGCAGCGCAAACACCTTTAAAGGCGACTGTAATGTAGCCATACCTCCTGTCTAAGGAGTAAGACGGGTAAAACCTCTCGCTGCCCTGCGACGCATCATCAAAATCACTGTAGTATAAGTCATCTGGAAATAGTTTGGATTCCTCGGATGACAAAAGTTTGACCAATTCTGGCAACTGGAAGTATTCCGCTTCCCTTTTTAACCTCCCTCGCTCTGGAAAGTGGTCAGGCAGAACCACTTGCTTGTCTCTAAGGTAATCCAACACATACCGAAAAAGAAAGCCATCTCTGTCAATAAAATACCGTCCTCTTAGGTCCCGGGACAAGTCATTCGAAGATCCCTTCTTGTTAGAAAACAGCTTCCCAAGTAAAGAATTTGGAAAGCTCGTCAAAGTGGCCTGACGAGTGTAATACACCTGTCCACCTACGTTAAGCTCAAGAACATCCGATGGAGGATTTTGCACTGAGCCTTGCTCTTTTGCAGGTTGTGTTTTACAGTTTTCGCTCAGTGCCATTTTTCAGCTCTCGCACGAAATTTGAGTCCTGATAACGGAGAAAGCACGTCCCAGAAGTTCAGGGTGTGGAGTGTATCTGCATGGTGTGGATGCACTCACAACCAAAGATTAGTCTTGATTCAAGCTGCAGTCCTTGCATCCGGTATCTCATGGCAAACAGTCCCAAGGTGTGCCTACAATATATCCTTTAACCCCGTGCGTAAATGTTCCTGTCCACGGTGCATCCTTTTCAAAAAGAATCGATTATCATAACCATGAGCGCATCATGTTACAGACATCTACTGCACCGGGTCATTAATGTGACTTCAGAGACATATAATCCTGGCTTCATTTGGAAAATTTATCGCCGTCAGAAAAGTAAAGACATCTCAAGTTTTTGGTGAAATGTTCATCCTCTTGCGTTCGCCTTCTAGTTCAGCCACATCAGTCCAAAGCAAACTGAACAGTGTGCGTGTATCCCATCATTGCACTAATAAGTATGGCTCTGTTCACCTGGGAGGCTGACACACACTCCGAGGTTGCTCACGGAGAAGCGGACGGAGCTGGAACTCCCGTGCGCACCCATCTCTCCAAACTGCTGAGTGAGGAAACGGCTGGGTCGGCAGAAGGTTTAAGATAATTTTGCTCCAAGCTGTGCAAGAGGGGGGAAAATATCGTCCCATGAAGTAATGTCTTACATCATCTTAAAGGAAAATGACATTTCCAGACGATAGACATAACGCGGACTGATGTGAGTGCATCTGTGCAGTTTTTCCATGAATTTCTGATCTATCCAAGGGCGGCGAGCAGCTGGCGGAGAGGATTCAGGTCTAATGCAGTTTTAACATCCAGCGTTGCGGATTTTAATCCCTTCTTCTGAGTCTTCACAGAGGCTTTCGCATTTATATTAAACGCTTTTAGCTGACGCACTTATCCCGAGAGAGGGGGGTTGAGGTCTCAGTGTCTTGCTCAAAGACTCATCGGCAGCCATATGGGAATCGGGCTCTTGTAGGGCTTTCACTACCTTTTCTATCAAACTGACACACTTTACGCAACAAAAACTGAACAGTGTGAGCTAAAATGAAAATAAGAGGCACACTGCGCTGCTTTAGACTGAACCCACAAGCACTAGTATCACTTTTGTATCGCTGTCACTGTATTTGTAAATTGATCCCTTTCTTATCGATCTGACAGAATGACTTCTCATTTCAGCACCACGGACAGATCTCAGTCTGTTCCAAATCAGATGCTCAGCCCTACTCAAAATGCGAAAAAAATGAAGTGTTATGCCTTTAATTTCCACAAGAATGTGTTTTGCCATTAAAGAAAATGAATACACAAATATAAAATCCATAGTGAATCTATTCATGCAGTTTTTTTCCACAGCTCTTTGGAATGAAAAAACAGAACCCTCACTGCTGATCCATTTCATTCAGGATTATGATGGCAGGAGGACAGGGGTTTACTTGGAACTTGTAGGCTGTATTTCTACACAGGGGCCCTCTCAGTGAAATTGTCATGGAGCCATCAACTCCACAGAGAAGCCAAGCACTCTAAAGCAGAACATTCAATTTGGAGGAGGTGAGATACAAGCGGCTCAATTTGAGACAAGGCAGTGCTTGTAATCATCCATACATACATGAAAGGTCAAAATGGTGTTGGATGAAAGGTCAAACACAACACATAGACTATACAATATATTGAAATGTATTCAAACACTCGTAAATATCAGGGAGACTAAATGTAAGATGTTTCTTGAAGTTTGTGATTTGGAATAATTGGGCCAGCTGTTTTCAGGATCTTTCTGTCTGCTATGTCACTTGGATTTCAGTTGATTTTGTATCTTTTGTTGCTCTCCAGCTTGTTTGTTTTGCTTTTTTGAAGGCGTGTTGTAATAAATCAGAGGCTTTTATTGCTGCAGAGCAGAGAGAAGGCGCTGATGATGGGAGAGCACCCTTGACTGGTGGTTTTGAGGAGGCAGCGGTCACGCTTTACCCTGTTAATTCAGAGTATATTGTGCTGGAGAGGGGTTGCTAAGCAGCCACAGGGGACTGAGTGGGATTCAAACAGTGGGGATTTAGAGCTACACTGAACACACTACTGATCTCTTTTTCTATAATGTGAGGTTTTACTTCCATGTTATACAAATAACATAATGCACTTCAGATTGTGCGATCTTCCATTGATGTATAATGACAGTCAATTTAATAATATATCACATACTTAGCATTCTACCCTATATTAATCTATGGTGTTTGTTTGCTGGATTCACTAAATAAATTCATATTTATGTCAATACAGCATGGTTGCTCCCCTACCCCCTTACTCCCAATGAAATCTCTTCCCATATGTGCTATAAACCTGCTTCTTATTCATCTCACTCATCCCCCCATTAGAGCCAATTTCCCCGTCTCCTGTCTTCACTTTATTTCCTGTCCATGCGCGACTCCCCGGTTAGATTCTATCTTTTGGATGGAGTTGGATTTCATGCAACTTCAGCATGAATAATGTAAGACAATATGGGTCTCAGCTGAGTGTGAGGTAAGAAAATATGTATGTGCATTAACATTAAATTGAGAATTTTTTTAATCCATTTTTGCATAATAAACCTCAGTGTGACTTGGAACCTGAACAAACATACATGATTTATGTTCAAACGATGACAGAGGAATATTGTCCTCTGCTCTGTAAATATCAGGCATAATTTTGTCTTTTAGTACATATGTGGGAATAACCTCTGTGACCTATTTTCTCTTCACCTTTCCACTTCACAGTCATTCATTTTTCTGGATGAAAGAGGTCATGTGTAAATGTCATATCTTGAAATAACTCAGTTTTCACAGGGTTTTGCATAAATTTGGAAGCATCATTGTCTTAAACATTGAGTCTTCTAAATTTTTATTTGACTTGACCTATTAAGCACATACTGCTAATGGTTTACTATTATGAGATGGTATTTCACTGACATAAGGTGTCCTTTCCTGGAGCAGCAAAGCAACTAAACAAAACCAGTGGCTGTCAAGTGCATTTCTAGTGTCTCAAAATCATCATTGAATTCATCAAGAAAATGATATATGTATATATAAAATTATATTTATAAATAATTTATAATTATATTTATAAAATTCTTTTATGTATTTTTTGCTGATTACCTCAATGGAAGAGCACGAGCAAACAGGTTAAGCGTATGTGACGGACTGAGCCATGTGGCTTCATCAATCAATGCTCTTTATTCGAACATCGCACAAACTATAATGATCATAATTAATTTGATCTCACCGTTTATTTGTATTGAACTAGCTCAATAAACACTCTCTCTGACATAATTTAACATGTAAACCCTTTGGTAGTTTTCACCAGAAATACAACTTGCGCCATCAGTTCCTTTAACAGCCCACAGATCATCTTCACTGCATTGTGGATGCCATTCACAATTTTCCTGTCCGCTTCCTGTGATATATCTGTCTGCCTCGGTCCGTCTGCACAACATTTCACTGAGTAGCTTTGAAACAGTGGAGACTCACGCTGATCAGCTGTATATGACAGACAAATGCTCGTTTTTTGATCTGTACCATTTGTGCGTAACGCAACGATTGCATTTTATGTCGTTCAGCTATTGTTTAGTTTTATGACTGCGATAAACCATATAATTAAAAGGCATTGTATCGCATGTTTTTTTTCTGACGGGATACTTTAACAGGCATCGCTATATAATGATTTTGTCATGCAATAAACAATGACGGACACCATTTTATTGTAAATGCTTTAACTCATTCACAGGTCACTGAGCGCTTCAACTCATAACAAAGTGTAGTTACGAGGGGCGGCCAGCAGGCGGCACTGCACGTTGTAAACAGGTCAGGATGGGGCTGGCTTATTCGGTTCTCCATTTTGTATGTTTTTCCTGGAGGTTAGCGCCTACTTTCCTAATGGCTAGCAGCGACTCATCTTAGCACAGCCAGATCAACAATTTATAAGACAATACATAGCTAGGTAAATTCGGAGGACTGAATACTAACAAAACACCTCCAACTCGGCGTGTTATTGTTTTATTTAGCCATGTAGCACGGATACGACGCATGAGGCGTAGCATTAATATAAATTGAGTCATTGTGGACTACTACTTGCAACCAAAACAATGTTGACAGTCGACTTGTACACGCATATCAACAAACAGTCATTTGAAGGGTAAGTATGCTTTTTTAATCACTTGTAATACCTGTTAGCCTGAAGCAGATGAAACCAAGAAATACACTGAACACTTAATATCCGATCGTAAAGACTGTGTTATAGCTAGCAAGCTAAGATCACTGTCATCGACATTCAGGCGAAATGTAGGCACGTAGTCAGTTAGCTGTTAGCCACATTGCTACATACCATGCCAACAGTTAGCAATAAAGCTGCTACTAGCGCACATATGACTGCGGTAAACTTTGCGTTTTTTAGTTTGTGTCGTGTTGTCAGCCCCGTTTATATTGCGGTTGCTTCAAGTACATTGCATAGAAGTATAATGCATATGTATCACTACGTATTAGCATGTTGCCACTTGGTATAGCTAACGCAGCTAACATTTACTATCTTTAGCCACGTTAGCTATCAAGGGCGCGCAGGGGGGCAAACTTGGCAACTTTGCCCAGCCATATATCGACTTGATTATTAATGGCCATCTGCATGTGCTTAACCTACAATCATATCAGACCCAAACGTAATTAAACTTGCTCAGCAGCGCTAGTTTCCCTCGATATCTGTAAATCCTATTTGGATGTTTTAAAGAGGCTGTCACTAAGCTACTTTTTCCTGAATTATTTGTGTCTCTCTTTGTCTCCGATTATAAAAAGATGGACAAAGGTGGAGTGAAGAAGATACCGTACAGACGAGATGACCATCTAAGTAAATTGATCTACACTGAAAGCTCAGAGGAGAGAGATCTGTTGAAAGTGGCTCCCCACAGTGCCATGTCCATCACCTCTGCCACCTCTGTCGTTCTTCCATCCAGTCCCTTAATGCAGCCCGGACAGGTACCCAACGGCCTCAGCGACAGCCCCCTTCCAGAGGAGCTCACCTCCGCCTCAGTCACTGCCACAGTAGGCTCCTTGGTGGACGACCCAGAACCCAGGGGCCTGACCAAAGATCAGAAATCTCAGCAGTTGCTCCAGACATCCACCACCTTTGGTCGACAAATCTTAGGGGATTGTTTGCCCCAGTTAGAGGCCACCATAGCAGACATTAACCAGTCCTCTATGGATTCACTTATTGGGGGATCAGATCCCAACTTTTTCCCATTGAAAACAGAGGATTTCTCCATGGATAAAGGAGATCAGGATCCCATTGACCTTGATCATGCTTTTGATCACATTGGGAAAGATGTGGATGTGAACCAGAAATTGTTCAGTGATAACACACTGGATCTACTCCAAGACTTTGAGCTCACTGGTTCCCCCTCAGATTTTTATGTAGGGGATGATGCTTTTCTCTCCACTTTAGATGATTCCCTGCTTGGGGATGTCAGCTCAGAGAGGGACATTAAGCCTGCCGTGGTTGAGAGCACTAATGGTTGTGGCACTGGCTCTGTTGCTCTCAACGGCAACAATATTACAAGTCCAGATCAGTCCAGCTCTGGCGTATCCACAATTTCCACCTTAAGTCCAGCATCTAATATATCTACATTGGTGAAAAAAGAAAAAGATGCTGGTTTCATTCAGCTCTGCACGCCAGGTGTGATCAAACAGGAGAAGACATCTGCAGGCCAGAGTTACTGCCAAATTAGCGGCACGCCCACTGCAGACCTGCCCAACTCTAACCCCATCTCTATCTGTGGGGTTAGCACTTCAGGAGGACAGAGCTATCACTTTGGAGTCAGCAATGAGGTGCAGCAGCAGAAGGATCAGAAGTCTGTGTCCAGTCTGTTTCTCCCAGTGACAGCCATCGGTGGGACCTGGAACAGGGTGCAGACTACTGGGGACAACACGGGAGTACAAAGAGCCAGTGAGACTTTCTCAAGCTCCCTCTCCTATCCCACAAACTTTACCAGGTAAGATATAGGCTAGCACTGAGCTGTATGATCTGACCTGATTTCATCCATCCCAGGTGATCTTGCATATTTCTCTGTTTAGCTCATAACCTCTTCATCTCCACAAACACATTGTAAAACGATTAGTAATACCTGTGTTTTTCATAGATGGAAAAAAATATGGGACAAGTGAACAACTCTAAAAGTAGGGCTCTGTGGCATGACCAAAATCTCATATTGATACAACAATACATACTGTGATTTAGCACATTTTCTAGAAATCCAGTGAACAAATGTGCAGTTAAACCAATCATCCTAGAGACATAAACCCTGATAGGGGGATGAAGGACTATGTTTATCTTGATGGGTTTTATTTCATATAGTCCTACTCGCCCTATTACATGGCAACAAATACTTTAGAAATTATTTTATTGAGTTAAAAGGTTATCTCCTGAGTCTATGACCATAAGTTAAGTCTTAGAATTAGTTTGGTATTGATATTAATCAAGTGTGATACAGAAATAACCAACAGTAAATTGCAGTTATTGACCAATTGCTATCAAGTATTCAGCAATTAGGTGTAACAATGCATTTTAAATGATATATCTAGCAAATAAAATTTGCTTAGTTTACTTTATATGTGTTTATTCTGCTATTGTTTAAAACAACAGGATGTTTTGCACAAATGTAAAAACATAAACATAAAACACTTTTCAACTCTACTGTACTCTCTCCAAACAGTTTGGCCTGATTTTTGTGTAGGTGGTAAAAGAGGTTAGTGGAGCCTATTGTGGGGAGCGGTATGTGGCATAATTTGCAAAGCACAGAATGTTGTGGCTTGTGTCAGATTTTTCGTATCCAAACCTCATCTATGTGACAGACGTAGCCCCTCTTCTATGTATGAGGTTCTCATTTTGTCTTGGCAAGTCAGAGCCCGGTTCAGAATTATTCCGTTTGGTGTCATCATTCATCCTCCTCCATGTTTATCTATCAGCCTTATGCAAATTTCCTGCCTGAATGTATTTTCTATTGTCATGTGATATGTATTGTCATATCACACAGATCTTCTATCAAGAATATACTGTATATGTGCATCTTTTTTGTTGTAATTTCATAATAGAGCCACTATAGTCCATTAAATAGAGTGTATTATGTCATATATAGTTGTGTTTGGTATGTATTTCCCCTTAGTGTGAACACATCAATGATCACTGTTTAAATTCATGCTTGAACCAGAAGCCTTACCTGCATAGTTAACCAGAGAAACGACCTGTAAAATATCAGCATATTTGCTTTCCTGATGCTTGCCGTCAGGTTGAAAATCATTGATTAAAAGTACTGGCTGCTGATTGTTTATTTACACAGCTTTATGGTTCACCTGTTCATAACCTTGTTCAGTTGCGAATGGTTCCATGGTTTTAATGGAGGCGTCTTCAACAGATTATGTAGCTGTAATGCAGTCAACAAAGGATTAGAAAGGCTTCAGCTTTCATATGGAGGAGGCTGATCCACTTTTAAAAAACAGTCCACGTCAGCCCCTAATTTAAAGACATCCCTTTTATCTCAAGTGATTTTTGATTAATATCTTCAGCATAAATAACATTGTTGTTCAAATGAATATTGATTGCATTCCTATTACTGTTTTGCTGCTCAGTCTGACTTCTCTGGTTTCACAAATCAAACTTTACAAGTATCACAAAGGTGCATCTGTTGCTGCAGGAGTTTGTAGTTCATGAGTACGCAATGGTAAATCAAGCCTGTAAGCGCAAATCACGTGCAGTAGCATAAGAGCTGCAACAGTTCATTCATTATTGAGTCAGTTGACAGCTATTAAATTGATCAACTACTATTTCGATAAATTTTAACAGAAAAAGAATTGTCAAAGCTGTCTGATCCTATATTTCCTATTAACTATTATTACTATTACTATGTATTCCTATTACTTTTGAGTATTTTCGTCTGAATATTTTTTTCTTTTGTGGCTGTAAACTGAATATCTGGATGCACTTGTTTATGGACAAAACAAATCTTTCAGAGAGGTCAACTTGGGACTGTGGGAAATGCTAGTCAAGATTTCACACCATTTTCTTCATGGACCCAACAATTAATCAGTTTATCAAGAAAATAATCAGTATTTTAAGGCCCATTCATTATATGTGAAGAATGGAGGTACTTCAGTTTCTTCTCTGTCATATATTTACCCTAGCTGTAAGTTTCATTTTGCTGCATATTGCTGTATAACCAGAGAACCAAATGGTGACTCAGTTTGTCCTCACAGTTGATGTATGAGGTGGTGGGTGTGTTGAGTGTTAAAAAACAGTTAACCCTTAAGTCAGGTTCTTAACCTGTTAAGTCTGCCTGGAAGGGCAAGGCTGCAGCTTGAGGCTCAGTTGCAGACAGAGGATGTGCTGTCAGATATCCAGGGGAATTCCACTGTCATCCAAGTCAAGATGTTGAATGTTGTTTTTTCTTGCAGGCTGGACAAGCCTGAACACCATGTGTGTTTATAACATGTCATAGTTTCAATGTGCAATTCAATTCAGTTCAATTGATTTTCTAAGCTATCTAAACTACTTTTAATCCAACAAACTAGCTTTACATGTTCTGATGTGTACGGGGCGTCTCCGGAAGTATTGTGTTGTGATGAAGTGATTTTTTTTTCTTTTCTTGGGGGGGCATTTCTCTCTGCTCCTCCCATGGCCAAAAATAAATCTGAGATGTTCACTTTGTTAACTTGAAGCAGACAGGTCTCTGAGGAGCAGCAGAGACATTTCATTCAACAAAGGGAATCAATGAGTTGTGGCCTTTAGAGAATGGTCAGGCCTGCGAACAAAGAAAGGAAAGTTGTCCTGTTTAGGCAAATGGTTTTTAAAAAAGGCTGCTTGTTCACTGACTTACTCATGTGATACTGCTGAATCTTAATTTATGCTGTAGTTTCTTCCCAATAAGCTCCCATTCAGATGAATATAGTTTGTCCACTCTGAGTGTTTTCACTTCCACCCAGACCCCACAAAGTGTCTTTTGTTAAGTTATTACTTTGCTACCCTGTAGACTTTTTGGAGTTCAGCTGTGATGTGGGCTCTTGAGCCCAGTTGTGAAACAGCCCATCATCACAGTCACATAACTAAAAGGCTTTTTTTGTGTGTGTGTGTGTGTGTGTGTGTGTGTTTATTTATCTTCTTACATTCTTGCCAATGAGATTAACAACCTCTGACAGGGAGTGATGAGGTGAAATCTCGAAGATTGGCACGCAGTCCTGCAGTGTCATGCCAGTAAGGTTTCAAATGCGGGTTATATTATTATTATATTATATGTTATATTACCACCTTTACAAGTATCTGACAGTGGTGACCTGCACGTACTCCTCATCTTCAGTTCACATGTGACTTTCATTTTTCTTTAAAGGTCGGTGTTTAAGAATAGGATTGAGTCTTTGCCCGTGATGTGAGTGTGGGTAATTGTGCGTAGGCGTATGTGTTGTTTTGGTTTTGACTTATCAGTGTGTAAGCTTAGCGTTTCTGCGTGTGTTTGCTTCTGCTGAGTGGGTGTTTGTTTTTGCGCAGAGCCTGTTCACTTCAACCTGTGTGACATTTAGCGGCTTGAAATTAGCTGCGGTGACTCTGTGGCTGTCAGGCGGCTGCCATCAAATCACCAGCTCCTCCAGCTTGTCACGCTATGGTGCTGCCGCTGCTTCCTGCCAAAGCTCAGAGGATCACGCATTGGCAAACACTACCTGACCTGCTGTAGGCCCCAAGTGTTGCTGCTCTCCTTTGTCTCCTGGCATTATTTCAGCCTGCTGGGGCTGACAACCACTCCTCTCCTACAGCACTAGTGTTTTAATCTTCCCATGCTCTGTCTGTTCATTATCCCAGTTTTATGGTCTGACTCAGTGCTCTGTCACAAACAACTGCACTCACACAATAAAAAAGGCTTCACCTTAAGAAATGCTTTGTTCCTGTTTGGGGAAATACACACCCTCATCGCATGAAAACTAGTTTTCATGCAGAATGATCTGATAGCTGAGGACTTTGCCTTAAAAAATACCTGAGGAAATATGCAGCGATATAATTCCTTTGGTAGATAATTGCACAGCTCATTTAGTAGGCCTGTGTTATGTAACCTTTGTTTTTAGTGTGGCATTTCCTCCTCCCATCTGTGATTGGCCCAGGACATTAGAGTAGGGATCAGTTAGTGGGTCAGATGTAATGACTTAGCCATATATCCTGCTGCTGACTGCAGCCACTGCCCCATTTTGCCTCTCAGTGCTTTAAGAACTTATGATCTATTAAAAGGTACGCTGTACATTACAAGAATTTGTTGGAGTTAATAGATTTTAATAGAGAAAAACTGTTTGCAGCAGTGAATAGGGCTGTCCTCACATGTCAGACCAGACAAAGCCATGTTGTGTTTTCTATTAATGGCGTGCATGTTTCTACTTCAAGTGACACATGATTCAGATTCGCACACAAGAAGAAGGTCATCCATTCATTCACTCCTCCCTGCAGGGATGGATTCGCAACTTAAGTTTTTCCTGTTATCATTGTGATGTAACTGTTCGAAATATGTTGATTCCTTTTCAGCTTTTTCTGAGTTGGAACTGCTTAACAATTACCTATTAGTTTTTTGGTAAATAGTTCAGTTGATCAAAATAAACATCAGTTGGAAACTAAGGAGGTGTATTGGCCAAAATGTTTTGATATGATACTTAGCTTTGACACTGCTCCCTAATAGATACTTCATTCAATACCAGTTTTACACTGAAGCAAATAGAAAATTACTTTACACATTACTGTAAAGAGGATACTTTTATTTGTCAGCTTGCTTGAATTTTTGCACACTTCAAAAAATAGTTTGAAAGTAGTTTGAAGTATGAAAGTAGTTTCATAACTCAAAATATATACACCTATTTACTTGAGCGTTGTTTAAATGACGTTGTCTTTTCCATACTTACATTTTACATATACGGACCCTGGAGCTTTTCCACTAAAAATACTTTTACAACTTAAAACTAAACTTACCCATGACTTGAAGTTGTATCTGAACAGAAAATCATTCATGAAGACATGTATTAAAGCTGTGCATTGATGAGATTGTGATTTTGAGATATTTTCATTTACATCTTAAATGTAAGGGTATTCTTCCTTTTTGTCCTAAGCAATAGTATACTGAATGGTTTTTAACATTTGTTGGGGGAAAAACAGACAAAGAAGAAAGGCCTTTTGATAACTATTGTATGGAATTTATTGGCCATTAAAATGGTCATAAGTTGCAGCCGTCCCATTACCAGAAGAATAATGCATGAGGCATTCTTGCAGAGTAACTTGCTGTACAGTGTCAGAGGAACCAGGCCGAATGAAGAAATGCCCGAGCAAGTTTAACAGCAGATCTCTCAGTGTCTTCACTTAGATGGTAAGACTCCAGAGAATATAACATGTGGGAATATTGAGTCAACTTTGGAAACTTGCTGTGACTCACTGCCGAATAAAGCACAGGAAGAAAACTGCTTGAAAACAGACAACCAGCCTGACGCTGCTTTAAAGACATATGCTGATTTCTGTTCTTTCCTCATTCTGCGAAAGATAAACAACTAGTATACTTGACATGCATAAAAGCACAAGTGCCTATTTAAGCTGTAAAAGCAATCAAATTACATCCTGTTGAAATGAATGTATGGTTCCTCCTCTCTGGGCTCTCGGGAACAGCTGCAGGACTTTGTAAACGACCTGTTGACTGTTTGTTTCATTATAAATGACTCACGATGATAGTGGAGCTGACTGTACTTAAAATATACATTATTGGCTTTGAAATGTTGTGGCTTATCAGACCGTAGCTGTGACCAGCGTGATAGACTTTGATTTAAAGTCTCCGCTGCAGGATCTGAGATTAGGCCAGTGCTTGTGAAGTACATATCAGTCTGTCAGATGTATTAAGATTGGGTTTGGTGCTTGATTTATTACATTGGTAGTGTTTTCTTTACATGCTGGTTATATTTAGTACAGGCACTGTTCCTTTTGGCACTGTGTTTTGAGACTAATCTGTGGTCAGAGTCACCTCTCTCTCTCTCTCTGTCCTCTATTTTTGCTTCCTGCAGCCAAGGGTACAGACCTTGACTGTCAGCAGAAGCTTTCAGAGGCTGTAAATCACCTTTTATGATTCCGCCAGTGTGTGTATGTGTGTGTGTGTGTGTGTGTGTG
>JAPQRQ010060417.1:0-11354 GCA_037367365.1 Apogon talboti | reverse complement strand
CAGAAGCTTTCAGAGGCTGTAAATCACCTTTTATGATTCCGCCAGTGTGTGTATGTGTGTGTGTGTGTGTGTGTGTGAGAAATGCGTGTCAGTTAGCATTCTGTATTATTCATGAGTGTGTATTTGTGCATGTGTGTGCATGTGGGTGTGACATGAGCTGTGTAGCATGCAGGCAGGCGGACCACAGAGCACTGCTGTAAAGCTCTCACTCTCCTGACCTACTTTCTCTCCCGCCTCCCCACAGCTGGCGCCGAGTAAACGCACCAAATCAAATGCCAACCATTCCAGTCTCTTTTACGTTATTACCGCATTCCCCTGTAACCACAATTTTGCTTTTTTGTTAAGTTTTTGTTGTGTTTTGACACTGAAACGGCTTATAGAAATTCCCCATATTGAAGTTAAGAGGATATAGCTAAGTCTGTGTTTTGTTTGTACTTTTCCTTCTAACTTTAGTTTACAGCTGTCGAGTCAGCAAAGTTAAACTTTGGGAGTGGGTTCCTCCTACATTCCAGCGGTATCCAGCTGCACACAGTAGCAGCGAGCCTTCAATTCATTTTACAGGCATTGAAGCCACCTCCTACCTCCACTCACTGCCACTAACTCTTCCTGTTAGAGAGACAAATATGGAACCTTGAATCCTTTTGACTTTATTTCTTCTTGGGCTCGTCAACAGGTTAGGGTTAGTCTTCCTTTCAGGCCTGTGAACCCAAGTGTTAAAAGTTGCTCAGGGCTATAAAATGTAGCTCCCATTGAAACAGGTTTGTCAATAAGGAATGAAGGAGACAAAAGCTCTTGGCAGTCAGTGTCACAGAGCATCACAAGTAGGACATGTAATGGCCTGAAAAATCTGAATAGGAATGATTATAATGGCACAGTTAATGCAACACTTATCCAAAGCGTATAGCATTCCTGTTGGATTGATTTGCCATGATAGAATGGTTTCATTTCAATAACAATGTTGCACAAATGTCATGCCTATGTGGCTTTGTTGTCTGCTTTTAATAGAGGGCAGTTGCTGCAGATATTTTAGAGAAGTCCAGCCAAACAAACCAAGTCTGTCCACTCCCAAATATACACTGTGTTGTTGTACATGTGAGAGTGATTCAGAGCGTGCAGACCAAGTTCCCCTTTCTACTTTCGTGCCTCTTACTTCAGAGAGAGAAAGAGAGAGACTACTTCTCTAAGGTAAAGACGGGAAGATGTTTTTGCACGGCTGATTAATGTGAGTAGCACAGATTCAGCAAACGTAACTTTCTTTCACTTTTAAAACAGATTGAGGTTAAGGCCTCATTCATTATTACCAAGTAAAAGAGGCACAATGAAATAGACAATAAAACAAATAAAAGGCTATTCAGTAAAACAATAAAACTTTAACAATAATTGTGGCCATTAAGATCCAAAACAAATGAATCAGCTACAGCTAAAGTAGCTAGAAGTAAAATGCGATTAAAAATTTAAAAAGCCTTAAAGGTAATAGTTTGAAACCTTTATACAATATATTCCAGGTAGCAGTTTCATCATAACTAAAACTTGATTTTCCAATCTCATTGAAAACAACCAGCTGTGATATAATTCAATCATGTGAGCATGTATAAGAGTCCACATTTAAAGTCAATAGAGAGATGATATATGAGGTAAAAAGCAGTTATGATCTTATAAATAAATAGATAATGTCCCATGTCTTTCAGAGAGCTCCCCAACTATGGCCTACAGCTCAAAATGATGAATATTGCCATAATCACCAGTAATAAATCTGAGAACACACAGACATACACAGCCTGACATATTAGAGTATTTTCAGTTTTATTGAGGGGAGCCTCACCATGTTCATATAATACATACTTACATGTTCATATTAGTATTACTCTCTGAAGGGGCTCATTAACAGGTGTGGGGACTGAGGTAGATAGATATAGGCAAGTGTACAAAGGTTCAAAGATCAGTCACACCTAAAAAGAAACGGGGTGACATGTTCATGACATTGCTCTAACTGCTGTATATACAATATGTGGTGACAGAGAGGCTGGACCTGCCAAGACACTCGTGACACTGACGGCTAAGAGGAGATTATGATTTGTTAAGCAGGGCACTGGGCCATCAGCATTATCGTAAGTGCATTAAGTGGCTTGCCTCATTGAGACCCAGGCTGATTGATCACACTCCTGTAGATCTCAGTGTAAACTTTTGCAAAGCTGCTGGTGTTGAATTCGAGGCCCATCAGAGGGAGGTTGTGCTTTCGTGCAGTGGCTGCACCCTGACCGATAGTAAACTTTGCGGGAATGCGAGAACTTCCTGTCAATGGCAAGCACTCAGTTCAGCAGATGGTTTCAAAAAAAGGAAATTTGGTCTCCCCACATTGCTGTGCAGCTATGACGGGTTTGTCTCTGACAGTCCACAAGAATGCATTTGTAACTTGTGTTAAGGCCTGGTTGAATGTCAACAACTGAAACCAAAGTTGTGCGTAAATACTGGATAGCAATGACATCACTTAAGGCCTACTTTGTTGTTGCACACACAAAGAGGCTGCAGTAATTGGATTTGGACCTGTGACAGTAAAGATGTGCTGCTGACATCATCTTTGTAGGCCAGCAAAGGATACACTGGTTACTCCTGCACACTCTGCGCCATCAGGCGCTAGACTTATTAGCAGCATGTTAAGGAAACCCCAGATAAATGTGTGTAAGACAGATGGCATAGTGGTTACATCATCACGGCGGCATAGCTCTTTTATATGAAATGTATGTTACGTACCCATTCACCCAGCTGCTGCCATCTGTGTTTACTGTAGCACAGCAGGGAGCCAAACAGCAGGTATTCAGAGCTTGGAAATACTGTTCTGATTTATAATGCAACAGGATGATTAATAAGTAACCAATACCTTTGACAAAGCACTGATAGGACCACATTAAGAGGAAATAAAGGTTCCTTTTTAATTATTGCTCATTCCCAAAACCAGATACGGTGAAGTACGATACTGTAAATTATTTCTTGCAAAACAGTATTGGTTTGTTTGATTTCCTTCATGTCAATTTTCAGAAACTGTTTTTTATGTAACCATTAGCACTGCATGATATGGCTAAAAATATAACCCAATAATTTTTTTCAATGTTCTTTCTGATTACAGCTTCCTCAACTGATTATGTCTGACTTAGCTTTTCTGACATCAAGTAGACAACACAACAAGGGCCGCACAGTTTGATGATAAACATTATTATGAGGGAAAATTCAACCATTACTGATAACTTTGAAACATATTCTTTAAGACAAAAAAAATTGCTGAAAAAGTCAGTCTGCTCACTGGGCAGCATTGCAATTTGCCATTGTATTATGACTGTTTGCTTATGCACACACTACTAATTTTAATTAGTAATTTTTAAGCAAAAACTTACAAACAAAAATAATAATGACATAAAATAAACAAAATTTTAAAGCATTCGATAAATGTAGTAACTTCCATTTTGCATGCTTTACATGGTACTTCTCTGCTTAGCATCACTAAATCCACAATGTCACCCTTCGTCAGGTAACAATTACATTTTTTGACAGTAATACAACTAGGTCACCGTAAATCTTCCGGGACATTGACCTTTAAACTGCAACCTTTATATAACTACACAAACAATTCCAATTTGATCAATAGTGTAGCCTTAGCTGAAACTTTAATTTTGCATTTTGTACACTGTACCTCTCTCTGAATCCAAAAACTCAATATACACACACTGGATCTTTATATAAGAATGCACATGCTGAAATCATGAATTAATTGTGCACCTCTATAAACAACTAACTGATTATTCAGTAAAATAGTTGCTAGTCACAGCCCTGGATAACTAATTTTTTTGTGTTTTTCTTTAGCGTTGTAAAAGTGTGTCTTTTTAGTGTTTTTTTAGTCAATCTGAGGTTTCACATATCATAGCTGATCCAGCAGTAGGTGTTTAACCAAAGCCCAGAACGAACCCTGTGAAACTAAGGGGAAACACTCGACAAAAGATTGAAATATTGCAGACTGACGTTCATAACACTTAGGAAATGACAGCCCCTAACTGTCAGCACAGTATAGGGAAATGGGCAGATGTATTGACCACAGTGTGCTCAGAAAGCTCTTAGTTCTGTCACGGCTAGACGACCTCCTCGGAGGCCTCTGTCTGACGTGTTTTCTTTTTTTTTTAATCCACTTGCTGAATGCTTGTGGACCTCAGGCTTTGATGTTTCACCCAGGTTTTCCTCATCCTGCTACACCCACTGACTGCTAAAGTCTGGCCTGCTTTCATACTAATAACCCTGTGTTGTGTAACGAACCGTGAACTTGGCTGCCCTGATCAAATCTGCATGTGTGTTAGCCCAGTGATGCTTCGGAGCAGTGCTTGTCAAATAAAGAGGTTAGTCTCCATTGTGTTGACAGATGTAGAGGCGGACACATGGACTGACAGATGCGGTAGCTGCACAGCTCAGGCTCAATATCCTCTCAGAGTGGGCGTTGTTGCTGCTGAGGCCACTGGGTTTGAAAGGGGGTGTGTACCTCTGTCGCATGGATGCAGCAAAGCCTAGCGTCCTCTTGTGGCTGCCTTAAATAAGTGCATCTGTCACAACAATTGACGTGTGGAAATATTTGTGGTTTCATCAAAGTCACAAGTGTTGTTTTCTGACAATCTCCAGCTTTAGGATGTGACCACTGGTGTTCACATAATTGAGGCTTTAAAGGCTCAAATAGGAACAATGGGACTCCCTTTTCTCCAGTCATGTTGTGGAGAACTTGAGGCGGAGTTGAGAAGAAAGACCACATTGATTCTAGCAGGAGTTTATTTGTGTGTAGTGTTGGTGCTGTTTATTTGTGGAGGGTTCCAGTAGGGATATGTAAACAAGAAGGGTCACTGGGTTCCGATAGTATCAGAAGTGGGCAGTTGACTCACTGTATGTATCATGATATGGGTAAAGTGTCTGTGCCAGAACATATTTGCAGTTATTTGACTTGCATGCACTCTGAGTAATGTAAATTGTACAGTATAAAATATAATCTACACATCAAGATCCACTGTTATTAACTTAGGAGTTAAAAACTCAACTTCTACTGGATCACACTGAAGTTTTCACTTTGTATCAAGGCTGAAAATATGGTGAGATCACTATTTTCTGTAGGCTGGTAACTCATGACATTTCTTTTCTGTGTCCTCTTTCTCTCTCCAGTTCTTCCTCCAGACAGGAAGGGGGCAATGCTTCATCTCCAGCGCAGGGAAAGAGCGCGATTCATAAAATCTGCCTGGTGTGTTCTGACGAAGCTTCAGGCTGCCACTACGGCGTACTCACCTGTGGCAGCTGCAAGGTCTTTTTCAAGAGAGCGGTTGAAGGTATGGAAGGTTTTTTTTGTTGTTTTTTTTTTTTTACATGTGAACTAATCACTTGTATTAAACTCATTCCGCTGATACATGTTACACTGTAATCATTATTGTCATCACATAGTAAATGACTGCGCTGCAGCTAATTATTCTGTCCCCCTGGAGAGTGTGCTTCACAAATGAGGGTAAATAACAGATTAATCTTCTGCTCTGTGGGCCTCAGGACAGCACAATTACCTGTGTGCTGGGAGAAACGACTGCATAATAGACAAGATCAGGAGGAAGAACTGCCCAGCATGCCGCTTCCGCAAGTGTCTGATGGCAGGGATGAACCTGGAAGGTACACATTAATGAAAGTTGTATGAATTTCCCCCTTCTCCTCTTCTTCTCTGAGGCTCATTTAAGTCTTAATTTTTTCCTCGGCAGCACGCAAAATCAAGAAGAACCGCTTAAAGGGCGGTCAGCAGAGCAACCAGCCCGAGGTCGTTCCTTCTCCACCGGTCGAGGCCCGATCCCTTGTACCCAAGTGCATGCCCCAGCTTGTCCCCACCATGCTGTCCCTTCTGAAGGCCATAGAGCCAGAAACCATATACGCCGGCTACGACAGCACCCTGCCCGACACCTCGACCCGCTTAATGACTACTCTGAACCGGCTGGGAGGCCGACAGGTCATCTCCGCCGTCAAGTGGGCCAAGTCTCTGCCAGGTTAGTGCTATAGTAGGATTAGAAAGGGGCCCTGCAGTGAGTGAGGGCTAATCCACTAAAGTTGTTTACAGAAAGACTTAGGCAAAACGTTAGGCAGCTGGTTGACATTTTTCTGTGTCCCCTCCCCTCAGGTTTCAGGAACCTGCACCTGGACGACCAGATGACCCTGCTGCAGTGCTCCTGGCTTTTCCTCATGTCATTCGGTCTGGGCTGGAGATCCTACCAGCAGTGCAACGGCAACATGCTTTGCTTTGCACCAGACCTTGTCATAAATGAGTATGTACTGTCCTTTAATTTTAGATGTGAAGAAGGGCCAGTATTTGATATTTTACCTATGGAAATGTAGAATATTGGGCTGCAACTAGCTTTAAATTGATTAATTAAGTAGTTGATTGGTCTAGAAAATGTCAGAAAACGATGTTCCTGCAGCCCAAATCAATACCCTCAAATTTCTTGTTTGTTCTTTCCACAAAGATTGTCACAGAGGAGTAAAGAAACCAGGAGATATTCCAACTGAAGAGGCTGGAATTAGAGAATTTTGACTTCTTTTTTTTTATCTTGAAAATTATACAAACCAATTGTTCAGAATCATCAAAATAGTTGCTGATTAATTTGACAGTTGTCAGTAGGGATGCAATGGTACAGTTTATCCACGGTTCCGTACGTATTGCGGTTTGTGAGTCACGGTTCACGGTACGGTGAACAGAGGCCAGCTGGAGCTGGACACAGAGCCCCGGGGCTTAGGGTGACTAGATCCCAACTCACCAGATGAGGACAAAGACGATGTTTGTTTGGGACAATGTGAGACACCAATGCATGGAAATAGTCTAAGGTAACTTAAGGAAAATAATAAATAATACATTTTGCCCCTTAGCTTATAACATTACTATGGTTTGATGTGGAGTTGATTCAGTATCACATTAACAACTATGAAAATGAAACCTTAAAATATTTTGTTTAAATGCATCTTCCCATGTTTTCTCACATAAGTAAACGTAGTGTCAGGAGCTTTCATGGTCTTTGACAGTTCCTCTTCTAAACATACTGACAGTGGACAGTCAAACACAATATTCAATCAATGATACTATTGATCTGTCAAGTATAACCGTAGTACTTTAAAGTGCTTTAAAGGGGCGGGGCTTGTCTGTATTTTCTCCAACAGACAGAACCAACACAGCACCTGTACAACTCTAGTCCAAACACCACAACATTTAAGTGTTTGTTCTAGTTCAAACCAGTTCCATTAAACCTAACTGGAGTTGATGGAGAGTCTTAAGATTCCACAGAGTCAGGCGGACTGTGCACATAAGTGTGAACGGTGCAGACTCCGCGTGCACTGTCCACGGACATTTGACGTTTTATAGTCGAGCTACCAGTTTCCTACATTTCTGGTAACACTTTCCTACATTCCCGCTGAGCAGTCTATTGTGTGACACCGTGTACGCGGAGTCCGTGCGGTCGTAAAAATTGAGCTTTCCGTAGACGTGTCCGGTGTCTGCTTTGGGTCCGCCTCGAGTACGCGCGTATGTCCGCGGAGACTAGTACACCTGAGTCTGAGGGAACTGGATCCTAAGTCAAAGGGGCACAGCACAGCACAGCCGCGTTCTGCATCCAGCTCCAACCAATGACACTAGAATTCCAGAAGTCAGACATCTTGCCTCAGCTCTAATATAAACGTGAGTTGTCCAGAAATGTCATTTGAAAATGACAAATGAGCCGTACCGTGGTACATGGCCGTACTGAACCCCGCCTAGACGTATCGTTACGTCTAGGCGGGGTTCTGACTTAGATGCATTCAGTCATTATCCCACAGATGATAGCTTCGCACCATTGGATCTTCAGCCAAGCACATGAACCGTACGATGGTAAGACGTGTACCGTTGCACCCCTAGTTGTCAACTAGATAATCACTGCCATGCACAGTGACAGTACTGACAGATAAATTCACTATTCCACTGTGTTCACAATGTGAACAGCCCATTACGAAAGACTGCCAGAAAAACAATGAGTAAGAAAAATCACTTTGTTTACATGTGGAATACATCCACTCTCAGAATGTAAATGTGGTTAATCAGATGAAGCCCCAGCCTGCCGTCAACTAAGCTCAGATTAATGGTCAATTAGGTGGCGACAGCTAGTTTGGTTTGTTTCATCATCATCACAATATTGAAGAATGTTTCAAATAGAAGATTTCCCCAGTATTGCACCTCACATGAATTGTGAATACAACATTTCCATGATTGTCATATCCCCTTCTGCCTCCGTGTTTATGCGTTTGTTTATGTACAGTATATCACTGCAGCTTTGCACTGTGTTTGTGTGCGTTGTATCTCCCAAGGATCAAACAGTGTCTGTCAGCTGTCACCAGTAATCAACATTTCAGCCCTCAGACTTTACACACATTATTATTCTGGTAGGAGATGGAGCTGTGAGTGTAAAGAGCAGTTGGCATAGTTACTGCGCTCAGGGCTGTAATAACAATTTGGTGTTTTTTCCCTCGTACATAATGATAACATATGAACTGATGATCATAATTATTATCTTAAAATGGTGTCATCTCAATTTGTTAGTCTGCTGCAGGGCGTCATAAAACATTTATTAGTTTTTTGTCCAAATTGTTTGGTTCGGAAAACAAAGAGGATTAAGGCTCAGAGCCACAGAGCAAAGTTTTAAAGTACTAAGAAACACACACTATTTTGATATTGTTGTATTTACCATAAAAATGTAAAACATTAAAGTTGATTTTGATGAATAGTAGTTTTATTGTTTTTACATTCTTTTTTAGTTTGACTTACACTGATGAATGAAAAATGTAAATTTTCTGATATATTTTTCCTTATTCTTGCAAGTCACTTCATCTGAATATGAAAACAAATGCTTCAAACTGGTTTCTAAAGGAATACTGTGACTTGGTGCAGATGCCTAAATCAGCATTGACTTCATTAAGTTTGTCTTGTTTTAACCGTTTTTTGTGTGATTGAAGGGAGCGGATGAAGCTGCCGTACATGGCTGACCAGTGTGAGCAGATGCTGAAGATTTCCAGCGAGTTCGTCCGTCTGCAGGTTTCCCATGATGAATATTTGTGCATGAAGGTCCTGCTACTGCTCAGCACAGGTCAGAGTCATGAACCCTCACCTCCTTCGACCGTCATACATTAATACAATCATTGCAAAAGCCATTACTTCAATCCAATACTGTCCACACACACTGAAGTGTAACATTGATGCATAGACAGGACAAGATACAACATCACTTCACAGCACTTTTCCCATCTCATTAACTGACAGGCAGTGGATGTAAGCAGTGTTTTTCAGAGCTGCCGTCTTTAATACAGACATTTACATACACCCTCACACACACAGTTTTAACTGAACACAGTGACTGTGGAAAGAAATGCACAACAACACTATCTTTTTCTGAAAAGCAGTGGAGATGAAGACAAACACAATTATCACCCTCAGGCTAAATTAAAACGCTTTTAAAATTATAATTACCAACTAGGGATAGTAATCATAAGCCGGTTCCAATGTGTCTGATCAGAATCTTACTTTTTAGAAGTTTCATTCTCTGACATTTGTACAGTTTAACACACAGACTTTATCGACACTAGTGAAAACTTGTGACAAGAAAGTGTCATTGTTTCATTTCATAAAGCAAGATGATGACAGTGCTAATTGTAGTGTCTGTAAAGTAATCTTCTCAAGTAAGAGTGAAAATACCAGCAATGTACTGAAAGACCTCTCTACTCAACATGTCCTGTGTTTGACACTCTACGCACGAGTGCCACTGCGTCTGAAACCAAGCAACACATCGGTTTCCCTGGGGAAATATCCCCTTTTAATAACATTAGCTACAGGCAGGCAGGCTTAGCACATGTTTTATTCAGAAAACCTAACTGAAAAGAAACACTGTGCAAATAGTCCCTGATTTCATCCCTTTTAGGTGATTACAGACTGAGGTAATAAAACATCTACCTGATGTTGTAAGCCTATACCAAAAAATTGACCAGGAATCAATGGTGGAATCTGTAAAGAATCAGACCGATAATCAAAATTAAGAATGACATTGGTATCAATAACATGAATCACAGTCCTCACAGCTCTCATGGGTGTCCTGGATTTCTTCTGTGTGTGTTTTTCAAGTATCGACCGCTGCCCACTGGTACAGTACGTCATCCTTCCCTCTGTCCCAGATGTTGACCTTGAGTTTTTACCCTCTCTTCCAGTGCCAAAGGACGGCCTGAAGAGCCAGGCGGTGTTCGACGAGATCCGGATGTCGTACATCAAGGAGCTGGGAAAAGCCATCGTGAAGCGAGAGGAGAACTCGAGCCAGAACTGGCAACGTTTCTACCAGCTCACCAAGCTGCTCGACTCCATGCATGAGGTACAAAGAGGCAGAAAAATCCTCAACTGCGCGTTTTAGGAACAAGTTTTTGTGCGTGTGCATGTTTGGCACTTATCTGTTCTTAGTGCACCACATGTCTATGTATACATTTAGACTAAGGTTCTAATTGGAAAAAAAGGAATTTGATATTCATAATTATGTATTGATCAGCGTATAATGATGTGGAAATTAGAATCTTTGTGTTTTTTATAACTGTAGATATAACTGTAACTTATATCTACAAAAGGGTTGTGCGTCCTCTTCATGTTGTCCCTCCATATTTCTACATTAGCTCAGGGGAAAAAAATACAGTGGTTCTAATGACGACCTTCACAGTTTTAGTCATCACATAGGAAAGGGTGAGGCGTACAGTTGGTTACATTCTACAACTTGGCGCCACTAAATAAACGAAATATTACACTTAAGAGGTGGGATAACACTGTTTTTATTGTACCAGTCCTGTTTGTAGTTTCACTTGATGTCACACACTCATACTAACACTGACTAGGAGGCAAAACAAGGCCTTCTTCTACTGCCTGCCAGTCAGTTTACCAGGTGTGTTTAGCTAAAATGTTCCATAGTTGTTGCTCAGTCAGATGCACTAACTGATGAGGAGATGCACCTGGGTTATGACTACAGAATCCTAGAAGTCCGATCAAGAGACTTCAGAAACACATGAAGATCTATTTATCCTCCTGTTAACACTGCTGTTCAACTGAATACAGACATATCAATCCGCCGTCCACAGCAGCAGACTGGCATCGAAGACTCTACTTTTATCAGCCATTGAAAAGGCAAGGCTGTTCACTAATAAGCCTCACCTCGGACGTGAAGAATTTCGAGACGTTCACTCCCCAAACAGCAGCAGCACTCGCCCAATCCAGATGAAATATATCAAACTATTTTCTACACTTTTGTCCTGTAGCAGAGTTG
>JAPQRQ010060336.1:0-17646 GCA_037367365.1 Apogon talboti | reverse complement strand
GTTAACATGATAAATTGAAGCTCCACACTGACTACTGTCCATGTCCATTATCATGAAAAAAAAAAATCCCATTAATTTGGCAAAATTAACTAAAAACTGAAGAAAATCCAGACATGAATGTAACTAACAAACGTAACTCATAAAATTATCAAACTGTCGTTAATTATGGGAACTTTGGCATCAGTAATCACACATCGTGCAGAACTTGAAATAATTGCACCAATGACAGGCAAATTATCACCCATTTGTTGTGTCAAATTAACACAATAGCATCTGTGTCTAGCATGGTTTACATACTAGACTCAGGCTCTAATGTATTCTGCTGTTGTTGTTTCTACCCTTCCTCTACACACATATGAGTAAATACCATGTGATTGTGTGTGTTCATGATCTACATCTGAGTTGTATCCTAATTCCATCAGAAAATCGAAGGCTTACATATCTGTCCTGTTCAGTGAGGTCAGTTGCAGTAAAACTGTAATTACTGGAATAATTTCTAATTTGAACAGAGAATGAAGTAATTTTCTCTAATTAACTTTTTTTTTTATACTCCTCTTTGGCTTGGCTATTTTGGGGAAGCAGCATCACTAACCACCTTGGCATACTTTCCTTCCATTTTGTGGAACTTGTTTGCTGTTCACTCTGTTTTTTGTTTGTTGTTGTTTTTCTTTCTCCTTCCTCCCAGTCTGTCAAACTGCTAATTTCTACTTTGAATAATGATATTAATAATAATAATGATATTAATAATAATAATGATGATAATAATAATAATAATAATAATTTTACGACTAAAACTAGTTACTTTACAGAATCAAAATTGTAAAAATAAATGAATCGAAAATCAAAGGCAACCAAATTGCTAATTAGAATTATGTTCATAATGTGATTCATGATTACTATTATAAAGGCATAAAATGGCACTAAGATTTACTTTTTTTTGTGTTGTATTTTTATTGTTTTTTCAACGGGGTATATAACTTTTAGATAACTTGAACAACTCATTCCACAAAATGATAAATAAGTAAATAAATACATAAAGATGGTCATTTAACAATTCAGTATTGGAGCATGATCAGGGTTCATGGTGTTCATCTTGCATCCTCTATGTGGACTGTTACATTTATTTGCGAAGAATTGCTATTTGTTTGCAGCAAATAGTTTAGTCGAGGCTGTGGTAATGGTGAACAGGTGTCAACAGGTTACTGTATATTTATCTATGAGTAAATGCATGGTCTATTTATGGATTAAGTTTACAGAGCAACACTCATACATGCTGTGGGAGCAGAGTCACATGTATATTAATATGTGGTGTTAGATCAGTGAGGCTGCTTTCTCGTCTTCTGTGTTTACTAGTTCGACATGTTATGCATGTGCAAACACTGTTAGTATGTACGCTGTCTGTGAGGCCCACATTCCATTTAACCTAATAGAAGGCAATAGAAGAGGAGATGTGTCAGACGCACCGAGAATAATTACAGTCTGCAGTTGTTTATCGTAGTGCAGTGGTCTATTTGCATTATCAAAGCGCATGGGTACCGATATATTTATTTATTTATCTATCTATCATTTTTAATCTCGGTAAATCTTCAGTCATCAATGTCCTGCAGCATTTCTGTTTTAACTTTCAGGATAGGTACACATAAATCCAAGCTTGTGATATTTCCATAGCTCCCGGAAATGAACCAGACATGTTAAGAGCTATAACTGCATGAGATAAAATATTTCCAGGCAATTAAAAAAATATATTTATCCATACATTTATGTCTTTGTAATTTTCATTAAATTTGTTCTTAGACATAGCAATAGTAGACACATTTTCTGTCTCATAATTCAATATCCCCAAAGGAAAATATGTCTTAAAAATATTTCTCAGATGGAAGAAACATGCCTGAATATTATTATTATTATTATTATTATTATTATTATTACACAGAGAAAAAAAATTACAGTTTGTAAAGGTCACACTGTGTTAAGTTAAGAGTATAACAGAGGCACAGAAGCTGGGTCGGACATTCAAAGCATGTGAAGTTTCACCCCCTTGCACTGCTTTTATGGGGGAAACACTGCACTGTCTTGTAATGTGTGTGGAAATTGCCAAAAATAATCTCTTGCCTGATAAAAGGTTAATATGTTTAATCGCACTTAAGTCAGAATTAAATCTACTGCTTAAAAAAATGCAGTATCACTTAAAGTCTAGTATAGTTGAGTCAAAACAAAATAAGACCAAGTACAGACATTTGAGGCACACCACACGTTATTTCTGCTATTGAAGGCAAATTCAAATTTGTAAATAAATGTCAAACCTTTCTAAAGCCAAAAAGCTTGTCTATAAAAAATGTATCATCAACAGTCAGCTAAACAGGTGATGTTGTGTTCTATAGCCTGAGGTAATTGTGTCGCTACAATTTTTTCCAACACCTCCAAGAGAAAAGGCAGCTTGGAAGTGAGCCTCTAATTACTGCCGAGTTTAGTTTTTTTCATGGAGGCTGAACACAGGCGTGTTTGAAATGATCTGGAACAGAGCCTGTTGAGAGGAAGGTTTTTATATAAATTACATGGAGTGTCCCTAAAAACAGCAACAGATATTTAGTGGGAATGACATCAACAGGTGTGACATTGAGCTTTAGGGGTTGGAGCAGATGAAACAGCAACAATGCACATTTTAATGTCGGGGATTATTATTATTATTATTATTATTATTATTATTACTATTATTATTACTATTATTTGCATTGTTATTTGCATTATTTGCATTATTATTATTTAGTATTATTACAAAATTACTTGGGGTTGTGATTAACCATAAACTAACATGGAGACAGCATATTGATATTATATATTGACTTAAATCCCTGTGGATAAATCCACTCCTCTAGCTGTGGGGACCCTATGGAAACTTGAATACACCAAGATATTAAAAATATCCTGAGTTCTTATCAATCCCCCAAATTTATCACAAAAAGACTTTTCCCTAATTGGAACAAAATGCAAATGATTTTATTCAAGAAACTGTTTTTCATATATAATTGTAACTGTTGTAGTAACAGTTGTATATGTATTATATTTTGTAGCTAGACTCTATATCATGTGAAACAACACTGATCACACCCATTATCTCCTGACATGCCAGGCTGATTTCTGTCCCTCCCCCTGGCAACTGCTTAGCAACGTGAATGAAATCAGTCTCTCTTGACTTTAAAAAAGGGAATTTTAAAGAAAACATATCTTTAATGTCGACATGGGACTATTCCTCAACTGTAGGTACCAAATTGGCCAGTGAAAAACATCCCAATTTGTCAGAATGGCACAAATACACACACACACACACACACACACACACACACACACAGACGCTCTGAGACCTTCCAGTATTATAAATATAGATTATAAAACACTCCGTACCATTTATTGTTCAATTTTTCAACCTTATCTGTCCAACTGTGTGGAGGTATGGGGATCCACCCTTCTGCATTATGGATGATGACTAGATAAACATAAACCAGAAAACTATTATTATTATTATTGATGGGAAATACAGTACATGCCAATGGACATCAATGTGAAAATAGATTCTGACAGTAGTCCCTCCAATAGTAATACATTGTTGAAGACAAAGAGTGATATAAATACAAGGTAGAATGTCACATATGTGTTTATAAGTGTATGACTGCATCTGTGAGACAAAAACAGTTTTAATTTCACATATCCATACTTAGTTCATTAAAATATGACTTTAATTTCTAGTCTGAGTGAAATATACGTTTGGATGAGCATATAGTGAGCTTTTTTATTTTTATTTTTTTCTTTCTTAATGACTCATAACCCAGCCTGCCTTGGGCACTTGGTCATGACTAATCAAAGTAGCTGCATTTGGAGGTCAGGTGGAGGAGAATTCACCCGGGGCTTGTACCCCTTGATATGATTAGAAAGAATATGATTAGATATAAATAAACCCTGAGTATATCTGTATAACAGTCCTTTTCTGTATAGATGAAAGATTCAGCCCCCACCGTAAATGAACTGAAACCAGTATCCTGATGCAAACACAGGGCTCAGTAATAAGGTTAGTCCTAGTGTAAATGGGTCAGATGTGAATGTAGTCAGCTAGAGCAGACATGTATTTATTTATTTATTTAGGGTGGTAAATGTCAGAAACTTGGAACTACTTTTCAGACACTCAAAGTGAAAAAAAAAAAAATATATATATATGTATATTACTATGAAGACTTGAAACAAGTATATTCCGCAAAAAATATGAATTTTAGCATTCTGTAATCCTTAGATAATATTTTATTATATTAAGAAAACTTGATAAGATAATTTTACTTAAAATAATACATTTTAACCCAATAATTAGTTTAACATTCTTAGTTTTGTACAGGCGTTTTTTGCTGTGTAATGCATTGAAATACTACCAAGAAAAGAACTAGTGGTTTTTTTTGTTTTTTGGTTTTTTTTTTCAGTGACATTTTGGGCACAGATTTACTTTCATTAATATGGTATTTTACCTCAGTGTTACCTTAGCATGACATAACCGAGCACATTTCTGTTGGTGTAAAACATCAGTGTATCAATTCTGCTTCTCTTTAGTTTTGGGGGAAACCACTAAATTTAACTGTTAAATTGCACAGTGAGATATTGGTCAAACTGTGTGTCATTGTATCCATTTATTGTCCTTGAACCTGAATAATAACATGTTAACATCATGCAGTTTTACTTTTGTAGCTGAAAACTGTGTAATATTCTTGCACTCATTATACAGTCATCATTGGGCACTTATCACCCAGTTTGAGGCACATTCTCAGAGGGTTTTCAAAAGTATTTTGGAAAATTATGGGTTATTATCCAAAGCGTACAAAACAGGTTGAATAAAAATGGATACAACAATATCAGGGAAATGTAAGCCCTTGTTAACAGAGGAAGCGGAACGTTACTGATATGCAAGAGATATTTGAAAATGACTGTATTAAAGGATGTATTTTTCAAAGCTGCAAGATATCATGAGGTCATAATGTGCATAAATATGGATATAGATGTGGATGGAGAGTGTTGACATCCACTTGACCTACCTCTGTGTACAATCAGATCTCAATTTACCAAAACACAGGGCGGCAGTAAGTGACCATTTTCAGTTGTTCCTCGCAAAGTGTCCCATCTATCAGCACTTGAGCGTCCAAGTGATTGTGTGGGAATAAACCCCGCGTCTTCGTTCTTAATGTCGGTGTGCAGCGGTTCTTTGGGGAGAACACGTGGAACAAACCTCAAGTTCCGGTTACTCTGAAAATGGTAATAACCTGATGTTGACCTTTGTTTGGAGCTGAAGCACAGAGAAGGGAACAAAAGGGAAACCTAGTGTGCAAAAGGTGTTCACGTCCTGAATCTGTCATAAGTGTCATACGTTTCCAAAATCAATTATTTTTCTTTTTTTGGAACAAACAAACTTGTTGTTTCATATTGTTAGCCTCACAGCATAATTGCCTAAGTCAGATTTTTTTCAGGTTATAGCCAAAGATGCAAAATGAAGCAGAGGTTGGAGAGTAAAATTACACAGATATCACAGAAATATGACTTGGGCAATTATGCTATGAGGCCAACAATATGCACATTTACATGGTTTAAATGTATTTATTCATTAGGAGATTCATGTCCAGTCTACACCATTATAGATAATAATATGGAAAACAGACTTCTTTTTTTTCTATGCCTTTTTAGATCACTAAAAGTGACATTTGTTTAACAATGTCATCCAAAGACTTCTAAAAGCTCTGGTTTCTAAAAACTGGTCTGACATGTTGAATTAAACTTTTTTTTGTTTGTTTGTTTGTTTTGAATATTTTATTTTTGATATTTTCAAGAAAGGTGTAGTTACAGACTGACGAGACAAAGTCAAACATGGACTCACAATGACTGGGCACCAGAAAGTGAAAAAATACATAAATAGATAAAGACAAAAACAAATAGACAAACAACAAAAAGTGAAGACCAAACCCCCCCCCAAAACATTACATAAATAAAATACATTATTGAAACTACAGAGAGAGACAATGGTTAGCATCGCTAGTCATAGATCCTATGAAACCCAGCTTGAATACTGGGAAATTAATCAACCTGGTGTGCTGGTAGATTTTTCATTTAATTTAAAAATGGTTGCCATATCTTGTAAAAAGTCCTACTTCTTTTTTGCATCCAGTAAGTTATTTTCTCTCAGGGCACACAGCTATTGATTTCACAAAGCCACATTTTGATTGGAAGGGGGGCGTCTGACTTCCACTTTATTAAAATACATTTCTTAGCAACTGTCAAAAGGATTTCTGTAAGTTTCTTAGCGTACTGTCTCCAGATTGGAATTAGTGTTGACTGAAACTCGGTATAAAACAGAAATGAATGCAATAAATCTCATATTGTCTGAACTAAAAGATTAAAAACATGTCAAGTGCAAAGGGAGGTCACATTAAATACTACCACTTTTGTTTCATAGAAGCTGTTTTTTCCCCCTGAAACTTTTAGTTTTTACTGCTGTACATATTTAACATGTATCCAGATTGGATCTTAATACAGAGACTGAGAACTGGTGTGTGGTCATTAGAACTTCACTGAACCAGTAAAACCAGTGTTGGCCTCAGACTTCTGCAATTTTGCAGTGATGTATCACCTGTAGTAGTTTGTCGTGAGCACACCTACTGGTGTAATGTTTAGAAAAACCCAAACCAACACATTTAAGCTTATATTGTAACTTGTAATGCCTCTGTCTCTGCTACATCTAATTTATATGAAGGTATGCAGCTTTCACAGTTTCAGTAAAATAGAGACATTTTTCTGAGCATTTGCAGTGGTTTATATTCATATTTACATGTAATATGCATGTTGTGATTATTATTATTATTATTTATTTTAAATGGAAGGGGAAGATACTTAGATGCTGTGTGCTATAACAGTCTTTTAAATTCATTCATCTTTTCCTTAGCTGTTTGATCTGTTGTCGGGTCCTTGCTTGTATTTTCTCCTGGTACTCGTGCAGAGGTTATTACATGACTGTACTGACTTCACTGACCCGGTGAAAGTACTTTTCTCAGTTGTAGCCTGAATATTCTAGTTAAATATCTGTCGGATCTTAATGTGACTCTGTCTCTTAGTTGTTTTCTTTTTTTTTTTTCAGCCTTACACTACTGTCAGATTTGTGTCTCAGACTATTTGTCTTCTTTCAACTGTTTCTGACAGCATCAGACAAAGGCCGATTCTCAGTTGTTGTTTTGGTTTTTTTTTTTCTCTTTGAGAGCCATTTTGTGTCTTTGACTTATTCTGACCGCCTTTTGTTTGTATTTGTGTTGTATTTTTATTTTTTTTTTCGGTATGTTTTATTCTGACAGATTGCGCCTGCTGTTCACACTCACAAACGCTCTCCATACCAGCTTGTTCATTAACCTCTCTTAGCCTGTTTGTTTTTGTATGCATATTCCAGTTTCGAAAATGCTTTTGTGCTGCACTCACAACTCAGACGTGTCATGTGAAACTATACTCTCTGCCCAGTTCTGTTCTCTCCGATCACTGACATCTAATAAATATATGTATCAGATTCCTCTTCATGTTTGCATTGAGCTGTCCCAACTCCTCTCCACTCTGTTTGATGTACATCCTTATGACGATGCAAACTACAACATGAAAATAATATGGGCATGAATATTGAGTCATGTATTACAGTCCACCTATGTCTGAAGCAAGGGAACATTTGTTTATTGGTCTGTTTGCTCACCCTACAATTGAGGATCAATCACAGGCGCACATGCACACAAATGAACTCGAAGCACGTACAATAGTAATTTATTTTACAAAGACAGGTCTGACAAGCCATTATATTATTCTTAAAACACAGACTCCCACTGTATTGTGCAGATACAATGGAGCACAGTGCACCTTATATAAACATGCACACAAAAGCAGAACAGATAGAACTCAAGGAACAAGGGAGCAATCATGAAACAGCGTGTCAGAAAATATGACTGATTTTTTAAGTCCTACTGGGATACTAGCCCTTGTTAGTAAATAGTAGGTGAAAAGCTGAAAAAAATCAGCTTTATGCTAAATGTACGTGGAAGTAGACTGATCCCACCAAATTTCTTCAATAACTGTATGATATACCACATCCCGCAATGCATTATGGTCAGCCTCTTCTTCTGTCCATGTTATTGTCACTATAATGTGTGCCTTATAATTATTTCCACCAAAAACATCATCATCAGACTTTCTGATACTGACAGTTAATAGGAACAGTCTCATTTATTTTCAATTATTTCACTAAGATTTCAATGTAAAAATATAATCTGAACTTGTGTAAACATCTGCAGACAGGTGACAGCAGTATGTTTCCATGGCGGTAAGCATGTGCTCATGTATATTCATGTATAGTACTGCATTAATGTTCCAGGTGGTTATCGGGAACGAGGCCAATGTATTAAAGTCTACCTGTACTGGTCATGCTTTACATTAATTGTGCTTTGTGTATTATTTATAAGCAAGAGAGGCGCAAATTGGGTAAAAAAAAAAAAAAATCGCCATAAATGCACCACACTGGACCTTTTTTTTTTTATATGAATTATGCGTGGGGGCAGAACCTATAGGGAGCAGACATTGCCAGCCAGAGGTGACATACCATGGTTGATTCTGGGTGATTGAGTATGAGTAAACAAGCAGCAGTCAGTGAGCGCGATTGAGTGGAAAGCACGTGTTCCAGGTAATCGGATACTATGACTCTGCCTCACTACCGGTGCTGGAACATCCCGTGAAGGAGACAACACGTCAGATTTTATTTATAAAGCAGTCAGAAGCATACAAAACACAAATAAATACTGACATAAAGTACAGTACATTACTACACTGATATCTTTATCAAGTTTTGTCATTTGCAAGCTAGATTATTCATAGATACAAAAAAAGGGGGGAAAGGATATTCAATGTTTGGCTATTCACTTTGAGACCTTCTGTTCAGGCAACAAATTAAATAGCTTAGTGTGTTAAAAGTGTGTATTTTTTAGCCAGTGAATCAAATGAATAGATTCAGAATTGATTCACTGCAGTCAGACAAACTGAAAGAATCAAGCTAGTTAGAAGACTCAGACTACCAATCACTGATGTTCACATACAGTATGTAGTATTCTGTATTCAGTATACAATAATTTCCTCTATTTAATAACATACTACCGGTACATACTTGTACTCATAAATATATAAATGTATGATATAAATGACAAATGTTCACATTAATAAATGGTATGAATCTCTACATAACGCATTTACGTGTATTATCTTGCTTGGATGTTTCAGTCTATGACAGAATGCTCTTTTTTGATATTTCCCATCAACTTGCTCCATGTACTTGTTCTATATATGTACTATAATTACTTCCATTTTCTCAACTGTATGTCCATATATAATGTGTGTCAAGTGTGAACTCTGGTCTAAACTCCAGCAGAGCAGGTGGGAGTAATACACCAGTTGACAAGGGAAAAAAATGGATGACCATGATGCATGGTGGAATGTCTTTTTCTATTTCTTCACTTATTACATACACCAGTGTCCTTTTGGTCAGAATCGGTGTGCAGGGCTTTTATTATGTAGTTCTAATTTCTCATGATGGCGTTGTCATAGCACTGTCGGTCATAGTCTGTTTATATTTGAACTTTTTCTGGGGTATTTATAAGCATCCTCTTACAAAATGCATCTTGCATTTTGTCTAATCTCCTCTGCCCTAGAAGGGACTTTCTGGCAGTGGTGATTTAGTTCCATAAATTATACTCCAAAGAAAGACTTTAAACCTCTATGAGACACTGGATCTAATAATAGGTGTTGTAGTTTCAAACTTATGCATCACAGCTGGAAATCTGACAGATAAAACTACCTGATTAATGTGGTGATCTCTGCGGACATCCTCTGAGAATGCACCTTTACCTTTAAAGTAATCTTAGAATTTTCACTGTATGGAATTTATTATATTTGCACCTACTTTTTACATTCTTTTGCCTTAATTCTCATTTTTATTCTGTGATGCAGAAGCTCTGGAATACCAGGATTTGACTTATAAAAATTTTTCAACTTTATTAATCTCCGGGATTATTGAGAAAGTTGTTTTTAATAGCATCATAACTACAGAGGTTGTCCTGTACTTGCTACATGATTAATAAAACTGTTATGTTAATACGGTTAAACGGCCAGATTCGGCTTTCATGAGCTGGCCTTGCCCCCATCAACAATTTCCATGAATCACAGGTGAAAATCTATGAGAGAAAGTGTATAAACACTAATGGAAGTAAGTGTGACAAGCCGCCAAATGACTTCCAACACAGCAAGCAGTACATGATGACTTGATGCTGTGTTTACATGTAAATACATTAACACATAACAATATGCAAACACATGTATATTTAAATAACAAAGCAACTTATACAGTAATACTGTGATTAATTAATAAAACTTAGTCTTCCAGTTAGCATCACTGTAAATCAGAATGAGTTACTGTAAACATGAATCTGCACACGATGAAGTGAATGATGCACAGGAAATAGATATTGAAGTTACTTAAACATACTGTCTTAACCTCCTGAGACCCAGGACAGTACACGTTTCTGCTTTTCTGCATGAAAGCATAGCCCTTTTTTTTCAAATACATTTTTTATTTATTTTTTAAATTTTTGTCAATGAATGACCCTTGCAGTGGACAGCTTATTAATTAATTAATTAATTAATGTATTTATTTATTTATTTATTTATTATTAAGGCTGGGTCTTAGGAGGTTAAACATTAGCCAAAAACATAGAGCCATTGCCTTCAAAGGAAACATGACATTATGTTATGTAATGCACACATCCGCAGTCCAGTCCATCACTTCTTTTGAATTCTCATCTTGTAGCTTCTCAGGTCCTTGTGTCGACTCCTCAGCCGTCCCACCAGAGATTCTAGGGGAAGAGTAAAAGCCTGTACATCCTCAGTTATCGCTCCAGCCAGCTTCCTTATGTTTGATCGGTGTTTGATCTTTAGACCTCCATGTTCATGTTCAAGGGAATTGAGACATCCTTCAAGATGGCAAGCAGAGATCGATTTATAGGTCCAAATGGAGAATAGAGGAGTCAAGGAGCCAAGGAGCTGAGGAGGCGAAAACTAAGGAAATGAGAAGAAGCTCACATGTTTTGCCAGTGGACTTCTCTATCCCATAATGCATAACTTGTCTCACAAACCTGTCAAAGTAAAGGTCTGTGTTGAATTGGGTTTGTATTTGTGCAGTTAGTACATTTAGTGTTAAATGAATTTCTCAATGTCATAAATCACTTATTAACTTATTTAAATTGAACTAAATCAAAAAAATAAGCCTGTCTTCAGATAGAACAGCATTTTTTTTGGTTTTTTTTCAAAATGTATTTATTTATAAATTTTTTTTACATGTTTCAGTCAGACATCACCACAGTACTGAAACTGGTCTTTTCAAAATCAAATGGTTGAATACAGACTCATGGAAGTTTTCGTTTTATTACATTTCAGTGCCATGTTTGAAACAGTAGATCACAGAATACTGGTTAGGATGGAAAATTGGGGCTTTCTGGAGCAGTCCTTAATTGGGTCACTTTTTTTTTGTTTTTTCCAAGTGAGTTATTTTGAACACATCAGCAATTAAAAATCTCGTAAATTGGTTATACCTGTGGAATTCCCCAGGGTTCTGTTCTTGGACCACTGTTGTTGTGTTTCCTTCAGGTCACATTCCACAGAACATCAGCACTGGTTGCCATAGTGATGCAGATGGTACACATCTATCCAGATATTTCCTGTTCTCTCTCACTAGATAATTATTGTATTTGGCAACAAGGCGAAGTGACAGTCTTGGTGCACTAATAGACTGCAGTCTCGCTTTCACCAGAAATATTAAAATAATCACCAAAACTGCCCTCTGTTAGTTTAGCCAGAATCAAAGGTTTTGTGTCTCAGAAACGCCAAACCATTCTCGTCCATGCTTTCATCTTGTTTATGTTTGACAACACTAATGATCTTTTAACTGGACTTCCCAGAAAGGCCATTAAACAGCAGCTCGTTCACAAAACTCTTGCTAGAATTTTAACCAGGATGAAGACAACATTACCACAGTTCTAAAATATTTATGCTGGCTTCCAATTAGGTTTGGCATAAATGCTAACATTGCAGACACTGTTAAATCCAGAGTAAAAACACTTCTCTTTTCATGTGCTTTTGAAGGGGCACTGAATCGCACATTCTATTTTCATTATTTTTTATTACGCTGTACTTTAAGTCTCAGGACACTGTAATCCTTTTAATACCCTGAGTAATTATTTCATTATTCTATTTCCTTTTACCGCTCTTCTTTGTGAACTCTATAGGTTTCAATCATATTTAAGCTATTATGACTTTTAGCTTTCAGAGTTGATGCTTACTATTCTAGAGCTGACACACTAGTATGCTGCAGGTCTTATTTAACAGATGTAGGATATAATATCTTTGTAATAATATTTACTCATATCAACTTATCCTCACTGACTCATTGGCCTAATCTACTCCTCCTTTGTGCCTCATTTACTACATCCAATTTAGTGTAGCTTACTTCATGCATCAACTATTGTATATACTTTATTTTTTAATTTTTATTGAAGCATATTGTTTTCACTTGGAGGTGTAATAACATCTGAGTCAGTGAGTTAGTCACCTATTATCAATCAGTCAATGTATGTCTATATTTGTCCAAAGAAATTGTAATACTGCCAAATCATCAAGGATAATATCATACAATAACGATAAACAAAAGATTAATTCCATATTGTTCAGTACTGTTACCATCAGTATTAATTCATTTGATTCAATTCAATACTAAACAGTCACTGAATCATCCGTTAACTACATATTTAATATTCTACCATATCCATGACATATCACCATACCAGTCTATTCTTTTACAGCAAAAATGACACCTATAGTACTTTCAGTACTTTCTTTCTGCTTAAGTATCACTGCTACATTGCCGTCTCCTGATATATGACACCAGGATGTGAACAGCATAAAAATATGAAACTTTTTTTGTGACATATTTGTGAATGTAACTCACCTACAGACTAAGCTGAACAGTTTTCTCCTGTGTTGACAATACAATGACAGACACACGCACTTCTTTTGATTAATTTATCAAAGCACTTTTTGTTTGACAACTAGCGATCAGAACAAACAGTATTTAAATCACTTAGATGATTATCTCTAAAACAGAATACCAAACAATATGCACAAATGAACTGCTGTATTTTCTGTACACCTGAGCATTTACCTGAACCTCTATGCAGGCTTTAACATGTATTCTTCTCTGCCTAAATTCATACAACATAGGTTTGCAAAATAGCCCTCTCTAACCTCAGCACCATGTCTGCATTGGTTGAATGGCTTTGATGTCATTCCATGGCACAATTATCCAACATAATAATTAACATGTGAGCAGATTTGCCGGCAGACCTCCTCTCACAGTCGCTGATGCACTACACAAAGCAGCTAATAAACTGACTTTGAAGTCTGCTGGGGTCTAATTTGTTCCTATCAAGCAGACTTGCAACCCAGTGGCTGTCAAAGGAAGTCCTCTGCCCCTTGTTTGACACAACATATCTTGTATTTATTACATGGACAGGCTGTAATCACAAATGGGTCGGACTGAGATGCTCTCTGTCAAACCTTCCTCCAACTAAAAATGCGTACTATATGCTCTATCTCCGTTCTCCTGTCTTCTCTTCACAGCTCCATGTTTACGTTTGCTTTTGTTAGCTATGATTTTTTTTTTTTGGTGCTCCCTCAAACTCCCCGGGCTTTATTTTCACGGTGGCAGATGGTGTGACTTTGTGCTGGCAAACAGACGTCTTTGATGAGCACACAGGGATTTCTCGTTTATTTGGTGTTTCAGTGACTTGCGGTGAACTTGACTGTGTCTAAGTGGGCGGAGAGCAGCAGTAGGGGGTCATTAATGATGTATCAAAACACTGCAAGTTTTGGTCTTAGATTTCAGCTTGTGTTGTCTGCATGACTGCTTAAACAATGTGCTATATAAATAATAGTATGTCATTAGGACTGTGCAATTTTACTATATATAGAAAAAACTGTTCTTCCCATGGATAAAATCTGTATAAATACTGTCCAGTGTTGGATGGTAATGGATGCAACAGTGTCATTTATACTATATAGAGTAAAATAATGGGGCCATACTGCTTAATCATTTAAATCACTTTCATTTTGTTCCATTGCCATGTATAAAGTTAAGCACATAGCCATACAGTCTGTCTGGGCTCACTGATTAACCCTTTAACAACGGCAGTCTCTACGCCGCTGCATTCTGCACTTTCCAGCATTACTGTTACTCCTCAACCTTTCCAGCATCGGAAAGCTGAGATCCTGACCTTTCCAACACTATATAACACTTTATGGCAGCAATGTGGGGCTTTATTACGTGTAGAAAGGATCTGCTTCAGAGACTTCCACACAGGCTAAAAAACACCAGGAAATAACAAAAAAATATGAAGCCATCATATGGGTACTGAATGTTCAAGACCAAAAAGTATGTTTGAGCAGATGTAAAATAGTTTAAAGTTTATTTCTGCAATCTCCAAAAGTTTCATTATGGACATTTACAGTTGTTTCTGATAATAAATATGCTAAATACTTCAAGTCTGTTTTTTTCTTTTTTTTTTTTTTTTACAAAAACACACTGTTTTAAGCATTTATTATTTCTAATAATGTTAATTAATGGCCATATACTGAAAGTTAAGTTCTTCTTGAAAGCAAAGGTGCAAAAGAATTGGCAAAAAAAGACATTTTCTGACACTTTTATTGCACAGAAAACATGAAGACACCTAGGTAACCTGTTATAATGGCAGTCTTAAAAGGGTTAAAGCGTAGTGCTATACTCGGATGCCACTATTGCAACAAACCAATATGTGGTACTATTGCGAAGTATGTTTAGGAACAATAACAAAGTGGCAGCAGAATCACCATGGACTCATCATGATAGTCACCTGCACTTTGGAGTTCCAAAACCTTCTCTGACATTAACATCAGTACAAAAACGGTGCAACAGATGCTTCATGGCGGTGATTTCCATGGCTGAGCATACAAGCCCTGCACGATCAAAGCATCAGATAGAGTGGTGTGAATCACGCCGCCACAGGGCTGTGGAGCAATGGAAATGTCTTCTGTGGAAGGACGGTCACGCTTTGCTGTCTGGATGTCTGATAAGCAGGGATGTTTATTAGCAGGAATCCGGCAATACAATACAAATCACAATACTAGGATCATGATACAATATATTATGATATATCACAATACTGTTAACAAGGCTTTTTTAAAAGATTATTTCCTGTAAAAATGTAATTACACCAGAAATATGCACAAATACTAAACACATTGTTATTTGATCAGAGCAGGATATAATGCTATATCACAAAACGTTTCTCTGTAAAAACTTAAAAAGGATAAAGTTTTAACATCTGGCTTTACCAGTACAGAAAATACAATAAATAAATAAATAAAATTATGTTTTAAAGAAATTACAGCTTAAGATCCTGCTCAAATGTTCATATTCTATTAGTTGTGAAAAGAATGCATAGTGCACAGTCCCTGAATCATCCAAAATCATAACATTATGTTTGTGCAATCCCAACAAAGGAACTACCATTGGTCTCTTTCACACAGTAAAAAGTGCTGTTAGGATGCTTGTAATTACCATTAATTATCAAAACAGTGTTATCAATTTCAAAAAAGTACTTGCATAACCTGCAATATCACAATACTACTGTTTTAGTATAAAAAAACAACCGAATAATCATCTGAAAAAATACCTAAAAATATCGATACAGTACTTTTTAATATCAATACAGTATTGTCAATTGAAATATTGCGATATATTGTGAAACCGATATTTTCTTACACCCCTACTGATGAGGTCTGATGAGTCTGGGTTCAGTGAATGCCAAGACAACAGTACCTACCTGACTACTGTGCCACCTGTGGAATGTGGACGAGGAAAGATAACATTATGGGAATGTTAGGTAGTTCCAATCAAGGGCAATTCTAATGTTTCAGCTCAGCAAGATATTTTGTACAATTCTGTGCTCCCATCTTTGTGGGAACAGTGTAGGAAAGACTTTTCTGTTAAACCATGGCTGTGTTTGGTATGGCAGACGCCCACTGGCCTGTACAGAGCTGCCCTGACCTCAACCCCAACAAATATTTTTTGGATGAACAGAGATTGGCCCTCTCATCCAACATCAGTGTTTGACCTCACAGCTGCTTCTCTGGATGAATGGGCAAACATTCCAATAGACACATTGACAAATCTTGTAGAAAGCTTTCCTAGAATAGTGGAAGCTTTTTCAGCTGTAGAAGTATTGACTAGTTACATATTGATGCCTACAGATTTAGAATGGGATGTCATAAACACTCCTGTAGTGTAGGTGGCCCAATACTTTTGTGTATATGGTGTATTTTCACATACACAGCATGGATGACTGCATTTAGTAAGAGTTTCAATTCACTAGTTTCTTATCAAAAAAAAAGTTTACACCTACAAACAGAACATTTCACCAGCAGATGACATCTTGAAAACCCTTTATTTAAAACCAAGCACAACACTTTATCTGCACTATAGTAGAGCCTGCATCCAGTGTAAACCTTCCTGTCCGCAATCAACACAGGCAGATGGATTTCTTGCCTGGAAAAACAAGGATCATTTCACATTCATAGGGGGCAAAGGAGACTTCAATACCACTGGGTCTCATTGGGACTTTATCCTTTCTGCCACACAAATCATCATGCTGCTGTTGTTTCCATGTACTTACAGCTCTCTTGACACAACGATAGTGAATCATTGGTTTAATCTCCTTTTCGTTGCAGCATTGCGTGAATGACATTGTTATATGTAATAATAATTTAGATAATTTTGGAGTATTTGCTTATATGAAGTAATAATGGAATATATTACAAATTATGTGTGATGTCCTTTTGTTAATATCAAGCAAAGGGAGCCCTCTAGTGGTTAGAATAAGTTGTTGTAACATGTATTTTGTACTTTCTGTGTTGCTGTAATCAGTTCAGCCCTGAAAAGGAACTAAACAGTCACGTTTTTGTCTGTTTGTATGGCCAGGAAAACGTATGCCTGAGAGTATTTTAACGTTCAGTTGTTATAGGAATGGATACTAAAAATATGTTTGATGTAAACCTTTGTTGTTGGAAGAAGGGACGTTGTAAATCTCGTTCATTTGTAAATGCTAATTGTTAGCATGTCTATGGAATTTCCCAATCAAGTTAGCCTCGAGCTAACAATTTACTTTCTATTCTTTTAATGTATAATGCCATGTAAACGTACTAAGGCAACCAACATAACTGATCATATTTTGTATGTATCTTTTTCACTTTTAATATCACAGCACTTTTTATATCTTGAGATTGAATATATTGACAACTGCATTTATTTATATAGCCTACTGTGTTTGAGTCATGCAACAAAGTTTCGTTCAAGTGCACTGTTTATTTTGCATGTGTCCTGGAATGACAGTAAAATTATCTATCTATCTATCTATCTATCTATCTATCTATCTATCTATCTATCTATCTATCTATCTATCTATCTAT
>JAPQRQ010060189.1:0-17675 GCA_037367365.1 Apogon talboti | reverse complement strand
GAATCCCCCGACTGTGACCCACCCCGAGTTGCGTGGGTGTGCGAGGGCCCGTCATAACTGCTCGCAGTTACTAGTTTATTATTAAAACCTTTTTAAAGGATCCATACATTTGGAGTTTTCGCTTCATCAATCACTGTATTTTACAAGCTGTGTCAAACCTGTTTTAAAACTGTTGGTAAATCCACCCTTTCATGTTAAATCCAGTGTAATGAATTATATCAGGTTTTTTAATCCACCTCTTCATTCACATACGACTATAACCTGTCAGAGATCAGACCAATAAACCACTGCTGCTCCCAGTCTTCACTGACAAGAACTAAAGTCTAGAAAACCTTCATTTTTTTTTGTTGTAATGTTGTGTTTGTCATGAACCAGACCCTGTGTCGGTGCTTTTCATGTCCAAAGAACCAGTCTGCTTCTTGATCCTAAAGTCCATGAGCTGAGACACAAAATGGACTTTTCTAAATCTAGATCAGAGCGATTAAAGGAGGGGAGGGACGAGTTTTCTGAAGTAGGGCAGTGACACCAAGGAGACCACACGCTTGTTCATACAGACACGCATTAAACATTCAGATCTGAGGATGTTACCATGGAGCCGGGGCTGCATTACCACGGCAACCTGAGCACTAAAGGGGGACGGGTTACATGTTGAAGAAGTAGAAAAAATAGAGGAAGAAGAACGAGGTGCAACAAAAACACATGAATATACAAATAAACTGGGCCAAAACTCACACAAACTGAACAATAGAAACACACACACAGGACACATTACAATAAATCCACCCTTTCATTCCTGGGTTATGAGTAGAGGTCAATCAATCAGTCAAATTTTATTTATTATAGCACCACATCATAACAAAAATTATCTCATGACACTTTACATTTAGTGCTGGAATAAACCAGACCTTTAAGTCATAGAGATGCACATGTGTTTGGTGTGGTTCTTAGAGGAACAACTGAAGAAGTCACTCGGTGTTTACACTGACATGGACAAACATCATCATCATCATCTTCATCATCCATGTTGGAAAGGGATGGAGATGACAGTGATAGTGGTGATAATGGTGGTGATGATGGTGGTTGTGGTGGTGATGTTGATGATGGTGGTGATGATGATGATGATGATGATGGTGATGTAGGCTGATGTCTTCCTCCCTGGTTGAGCCTGAAATTCCATAGCTATTCTTAGTCTTGACATGGTCTTAGACCAGTTCTGAAAGCTCACTGAGATGTGGGTCAGGTCACTGTCAGCATTTGTAGACGTGGATTTTAAAGGCAGGTCATAGAGTCATAAAATGTTCATACCATTTCACTTTATGAAAAACCAGCAGATAAACATTAGAGTATTTGATGCTGGATTTGATCCTTTCTCTGTTGTCTACAGTTCTATTATGTTCATGTCCTCTTCAGTCTTATCTAACCCTGGACCACTGTCCTTGTAAAACAGAGATTCAGCAACATAATTGACCAGACATTGATATCAGACAATATCTGTGTTGTCATATCACATGTCAGACGTTTATCTGTTCAGTCAAAGACAATGGGATGGACTGATGAAGGCTTTAGTATAATATCTATTTGATATTGATGATGAAGTGGCTGAAGGTAACATTGGTATCTGCATCGACCTAAAGTTTTGCAGTTGGTTCATCCCTACAATAAAGAAGCTCTGATTTTATCTATACATTTTGGAGTTTCATGTCATGTTTTGCACCATTCATCTATGTAATCTTCATATGTTCACAACCATTTGTTCACAAATATTTCACATTGTCAGCAGATTGTCTTCGAAGCTTTAATGGAAATTAAAACCTTCAGTTAAATGTTTGATGAAACTAAAAAAGCCTGTTTCCTTTAATACGATGTTATATCAAAACTGCTGCTGATGTTGAATTCTCTGTCTTTCTTCTCATGTGTTTCCTTTTCCAGACGGGCTCAGGGAAGACGTACACGATGGGAACCGGCTTCGACGTCAACATCCCGGATGAGGAGCTCGGCATCATTCCCCGCGCGGTACATCATCTTTTCCAAGGCATCGAGGAGCGGCGGCGGGTGGCTCAGGAGCAGGGACGACCCGTTCCCGAGTTTAAGATCAACGCCCAGTTCCTGGAGGTATGAAGCCCCTCCTCTGATCCCGGCCCTGGGACAGAGGAATGCACACGGACAGAGATGTCACGGCTCAGGTTTATATTGTTGACACCAGTCATTTAACGGCGCTCCATCACTTTAAAATACCCACAGTGACAATCCGGCAGCTGTCAGCGGCACTGCCAGGCGTTGGAGCAGTTGTTCTGGTTCGTCTCTTAGTGACAGTTTTCAGATTTCTGAATCCAAAGGACTGGGATTTGTATTTTATAACACATCAGACTCTATACCATGACTTTATTCCAAAATGGATCCATAACGTCTGTTAAAATCAGCTTAAATGGCCCAGACACACAAAAACCATCTTGGATACTCAGGTTAGAGTTAAGGTTAGGTTAATGTCAGCCCTATCAGAGGGTTTTGGGTCTGATAGGGTTCAGGGTCCCATAGGTTTTTGGGTTTGACAGGGCTCAGGGTCCCATAGGGTTTAGAGTTTGACAGGGCTCAGGGTCCCATAGGGTTTAGAGTTTGACAGGGTTCAGGGTCCCATAGGGTTTAGGGTTTGACAGGGTTCAGGGTCCCATACGGTTTAGGGTCTGATAGGGTTCAGGGTCCCATAGTGCACAGGGTCTGACATGGTTTTGGGTCTGATAGGGTTCAAGGTCTCATAGGTTTTAGGGATTGACAAGGTTCAGAGTCCCATAGGGTTTAGGGTGTGACAGGGTTTAGGGTCCCATAGGGTTTAGGGTTTGACAGGGTTCAGGGTCCCATAGGTTTTAGGGTTAGGACTTGTCATAGGTTGATTGAATTATGTTAAAAACAGAACAAATGAACTTAGGTTCCAAACTTTGCATTTTAATGTTATTGTCCTTAAACGCCAACCAAACCCTGAACACATTTTGTGCTTTTATGGACTGAGATTGTTAGTTTACTTTGACCTATAACTGTGGAAAAATAAGAAACTGTTGGTCTGATTTTATTCACAGGGAGGTTTGAGTAAAATGAATATTATTGTTGATTGTACAGATTATGGAAGATCATCTTTCAGTTTAATTCATGAACTTGTAGGTTTAGTGAGTATTTTTTATTAATAATTATTCCCTTATTTCTGTTAGAGGATTCGGTTTGATTAAATTTTAACAGATTTATATCTTAAGTCTGTTAAAATGGTCACTGTTTTTCCTTGATTTTCCAAACGGCAACATTCATCTTTCCTTCGGTCCAAATGGAAACATGGTGAATGTATGAAGGTGTAAAATATGTGTGATGTGATTGGATGAATTTTGTTCTTCTGCAGCTTTATAATGAGGAGGTTTTGGATCTGTTTGACTCCACAAGAGACATGAAGCAGAAGTCTCACATTAAGATCCACGAGGACGCCAATGGAGGAATCTACACTGTGGGCGTGACCACAAGGACGGTGTCCTCCGAGGCTGAGGTTAGTCGACACCGCCTGGAGCCACGATAGATTCAAAGTAATAAATAAACCATTTGATCACTGCAGTGATTATCCAGTGAAGGGACCTGAACTATTGAGTTGCATTTACTGTGTATTTGTTCTACGTCAAAATACAGATGATGGAAATAAATTAAAATAAATACTAAACATGTTCAGAATGTTTTAGCTGGAAAGGAAGAAAAAGCCTTTCTTCCTTAGGGTTAGCAACCTTAGGGTTGCTTTTTTCAGTGAATATCAGGTATTTTGCTATATTGACTTTTACTGGCCATGTAGATGTTCATAAAAACTCACTGTAAATTCAAAGGTTATTAAATAAAACCAGAGAAAACTGAAGAAAAAAGACTGATAATCATCAGTGGGTTCGGATTAGTGTAATGATGAAGTTAGCTAACCCTAACCTTAACCCTATGAAACACTTATTCAACATGATGGTAAATGTAGATATACATCAGCAAATACTGTAGAAAAGAACAATCAGGAAACAAACAGAAAGGAGTGATGGAAACAGCCTGTGAAATATATAATAGTAATAGTATTAATATAAATATCTGTTCATGTAGAATCTGACTTAACTTGTAAACTTAGCAACTGAAATGGTGACAAAAACATTTTTATACATGGATGAAACTTTCACCACTAGATCTGAGTCAACACAGAAACTATTGAAAAGCTGGAAACATCTGGACTCTATTTCAATAAATCTGTAAAAATGATATGAGAATAACGTGATCATGTTGTGCATTTTGGACATATTAACATACCATTAAGGTTAGTTCAGGGTCAGTAGGACATAACAGCACTGATGTTTATAGAGTAATATCCATAAATGGTAGTTTTATTGGATTTCATTTGTTCCATTCTGGAGTGGATTGCCCTAATGTGGGACATTTTTTGTAGGTTAAGCCAACATGGTGATCTAATAATTATATAATGTAAAGTTTAAGTGTCCCACATTAGGACAATTCACCATAAATGTGTTAGTTGTGATGTTTGTGTCCATATTAATGGCGTTTCTGTTCAGATGATGCAGTGTCTTAAACTGGGAGCCTTGTCTCGGACCACGGCAAGCACTCAGATGAACGTCCAGAGCTCTCGGTCCCACGCTATCTTCACCATCCACCTGTGCCAAGTCCGCGTCTGTGCCAAAGAAAACGTCAGTTCACATCACACACGTTATTGAACCCAACCCTAAACCCTAACACTGAACCCTTAAACTCTTATTCTGAACCCCAACCGTAACTCTAACCTCAACCCTAAACCCTAACCCTCATGTACATTTGTTTGCTGTTACTCAGCAAGAAAATGAGACTGACAACGGCGTCTCCAACGGGAACTCGGACATGGACGAGTACGAGACGCTGACCGCCAAATTTCACTTTGTGGACCTGGCTGGGTCCGAGAGGCTGAAACGGACCGGGGCAACGGGGGATCGAGCCAAAGAGGGAATTTCCATCAACTGTGGACTGGTGAGATGTGCATCCACAGCTGGACTGCACTGGAGTGGTGTTTGTCTGCCCTCTAGTGGCAGTGTGTCATAATGTAGTCGAAGGAAGTTCAGTTATTCATTGAATATTTACATTTTCTTCTACTTTGACTTTGTACAAATTTTAGTGTAGATTTATTTAAATGATGCGTTTTCATGATGGTAAAACTGTTGACAGAAACAACCTTTTTTTTAAACAATATTTGAATATTTTAAAATGACAATTTATTAGTTTTACAGGCGTTTGGAAAAAATAAGTTGTTCTTATTTTTATTACATTCTTGAGCATAAACTGTAAAACTGATGGAACACTTAATTGAATAATTAATTACATAATTGCAGATATAGTCAGATTAATTTATAATGCAATGATTTCAATAAAACCTCGAAGCAGGAGCCTAGATCATACAAACTGACATGTGATGGACATATTAACTGTATTATAACATATTAACTGTGATGTATGAGATGAATTGTCTCCAACAATCCACAACTCACTTCATGTTCTGAGAAAAGAAGCTGCAAATGCACAAGTATATTTTTTTGTACAAACTGTTGACTCATCTCATGACAAAACACTCCAAATGCAAATTCCACATATATAATATATTGATTATTGAAGTGATTATGTGAGTGTTTTTCAGGTAGTCGATCTGATAAATGACAGAACCCCTGGCTGTGGTAGACTGGACTAAGAGGACATCCCATGTGCCCTAGGGTTAGGAACAGGGTTAGGACTGAGTAAGTGTCACATCCAGACTTTTATGTGTTTGTGTGTTTTTCAGCTGGCTCTGGGGAATGTGATCAGCGCTCTAGGAGACCGGAGTAAGAGGGCGTCCCATGTGCCTTATCGAGACTCCAAACTCACCCGACTGCTGCAGGACTCTTTAGGAGGAAACAGGTTTATCAAATGTCTTCTGAAATGTGCCATCTAATGTCAAGTCTGTTTTAAAACAGCAGAGATTTACCAAGTAATAAGTCACAGCTCTCTTATCATTATTGCACTTTTACATACGACTCACCTGTTGTAGCCTATACAAAACAAAGTCATTTGAGAGAAAAGATGGAAAAAGACAGAAAAACTGAAACAATAGACAAAAATGACGAGAGAAGAAAACTCCAGCATCTCAATAAGGTTCAACAAACGCAAACGACTGAACACAACAGTACCTAACCCTCAACCTGACCCTGTTCCTAACCCTGACCCTGTTCCTAGCCCTAACCCTAGCATCATTAAATCCCCACACTGAGAAAAACCACAGAAAACTAAATCCCAACCATGTTCTGTCATCATCTCAGCCAAACAGTGATGATCGCGTGCATCAGTCCGTCCGACCGCGACTTCATGGAGACGCTGAACACTCTAAAGTACGCCAACCGAGCCCGCAACATCAAGAACAAGGTGGTGGTGAACCAGGACAAGGCCAGTCAGCAGATTAGCGCTCTGAGGACTGAGATCGCCAGGCTGCAGATAGAGCTGATGGAGTACAAGACAGTGAGTGTGACCTTTGACCCTGTGGGTAAAACCACTTCTGTGTAGAAGTGGGGTTCATTTCATTTATATTTCTTTCAGTTTCTTACCTTATTTTCCTGATGACAAGTAAACCGATAGTTTATCATTTCCAAATTTTAAGATATAAGTCACCCTCTAATGATAATGGGTTAATTTATTTCCTTGTCCTTCTCAGCATTTTGACAACTGTAGGAAGAACCTTTATTAAAGCTGAAGTGGAATCAGGTTCTAACACAAGCAGTAAAGAACCAGATATAATACTTGTGTTCATGTTCTAAACAGTGATCCTGTGACAATAAATGGACCTTTTGTTTCATTGTGATGACAGGATGAATTAACCTGTTTTTCGTGAGAAAATGAGCTTTGTGTCATGGCGACGTCATTAAAATCCTTCAGTCATGTGTCCCAGAGCATGGACCGGTAAAGTTCTGAGTCCTGGCTACTTTGAACTGACTCCTCCTCCTCGTCTTTCTCACCGTCAGGGTAAGCGTATGGTGGGTGAGGACGGCGTGGAGAGTTTTAGCGACATGTTCCATGAGAACACGATGCTGCAGACGGAGAACAGTAACCTGAGGGTGAGGGTCAAAGCCATGCAGGAGACCATGGACGCTCAGAGGGCCAGGCTCACCCAGCTGCTCAGCGACCAGGCCAATCAGGCGCTGGCCAAGGCCGGTACGTACACCTGACCCCGCCCTCGGCCCCACCCCGGGAGGGCCCCGGACCTGATCTCTGTCTACTGTCTCTGTTTCAGGTGAAGGAGGTTCGGAGGAAATTGGCAACATGATTCAGAGTTACATCAAGGAAATCGAGGATCTCAGGTAAAAACTATTGATAACTCAACAATCAATCAGTTCATAGATAAATGATCAGTCTTTATTAATTGTGGTAATGCACACACCAAATAAGTGAAAGTGATTGATCCAAGAAACAAAAAAAAACCAGATTAATTAATATTTTACAGAGAGATACACTATAAAATTAAACATTATCATTTATTGATGAAAACTAGATTGGATTAGTGACAATTCACTGTGAAATACTTCTCATCTTTACACATCCTTTGTAGTTTAATTTTACTACATTTATGCCGCAGCTAAGTTTCACTAATCAATAACTTTTGCTGCTTTTCCACCAACAAACAACATAAATTAAAAGTTGAGAAGATCCACTGATTATTTATTTCAGTAAAATGTTAAAGTGTTTTCAGTTCCAGCTCAGAGATATTTAAGATGATGTTTGGTTGTTGCATCTTTTATAAATAATCCCCATGTTGACATGTAATCAACATTAATGCTGTAAAACTGTGCGAAATGTTGCAGCCAAAAATGAAAGGAAACGATGTATAGAGGACAGTGTTTTGTGTATTTAGACATGGTGTATCTTGAGTGTTTTTGAATGCTCTGACCTTCTCTCTGTGGTTTCCTTGTTCCTCAGAGCCAAACTCTTGGAAAGTGAAGCTGTGAATGAAAACCTGAGGAAGAATCTGTGTCGAGCCTCGAACCGTCAGTCGTTTTATGGAGGTCCGGGTTCCTTCTCGTCCACGCTCCTGGTCCCTGAGAAAGAGACATCTGACATCATCGAACTGGCCAAGAAAGACCTGGAGAAACTAAAGAAACGAGAGAAGAAGAAAAAGAAAAGGTAAGCAGGTCAACATGGACCGGTTGGGGTTAACAGGGTGGGGTGGGGTGGGGTGGGGGGGGTCGGTCATGATGGACCAGATGTTAATATGAATAAAACCCACTCGTGTTTTTTGTATCACAGTAAAGTCTGGGTCGTTGTAGATGTTCTCATCTGTTCTATGTTCCGTCTGGTTCTGCTCCAGTTTGTGCAGGTCTTTGTAGAACAGACAGATACCGGCCTCTCTGTTACCATTGTATTCATTAAAACAGTAAATCTGACCTTTGAACTGAAAATCAGTGTTTTGACCATAGAACTAGTCCATGTGTTGAATCTGTTTCCTCTAACTCTAATCCAGACTCTGTAACCTGTAGAACCTCATGGTGCAGGTTATAGCAAAGCCTTGAGAGTCTTCATTAGTCTCTTCTGACCATTCTTTCCTCCATTCTTCCTTCTTTCCTTCATTCACCTCTTTCTCTTCTTCTGTGGTTTGACCTTTGACTCCTCCCGAAGACTCCAGCAGCTGTTGGAGGACAGAGACAGGGAGGAGGAGGTGGAGGAGGAGGTGGTGGAGGAGGTGGAGGATGCCAGGTTTGTCACAGCTTCCACTCTTCAGTTGCCACTCCCCCTCCACTCCCATGATCCTTTGCTTCCTCTAAAGTTGCGTTTTCTTTGTTTTAACATTAGTTTTGAGGATTTTTTTTCCTCCTGCAGTGAAACAGCGGCTCTGAATCTCCATTTTAGCACCTTTTTTAGGATCTTTTGTTCTGCCGTTCTTCTGTTCTGTTCTTCTTTTCATCTGTTCTGTTTTGTTCTTCTGTTCTACCGTTCTGCCGTTCTTCTGTTGGTTTGTTCTGTGTTGTTCTGCTGTTCTCCCGTTCTTCTGCTCATCTTCTGACCCACGCATCATCCCTGCCCCCTGTTTCATCTTTTGGGTTTTTATTTCTTACTTGACCTGTGACAGAGGAACCTGCTGAGCCATGTCTTATTTATTCTCAAATATTGTTTCTGTTTTTGGATCTAAACATGACAATAAATACACGTTTAATGTTCTGTCTCTGAACCTTTTTGTCATTCAAGTCACTGTTTGCAGATGTTTTTTTTGGTCAAACCCACTATGAACATGGCTAACTCTGGGTTTGGCTAAAGTCATTTATCCAACAGATCCTGGGGTCTTTTGCTGCATTTTCCTCCCATGCTTTTTGCTTTTGTTCTCAGACTCTGAAAGAAAATACACTGTTCTTTTTCATAAACTAGAATCAGCAACTCATTTGCAAAAAGACAGTGTATAAAAACCAAATGTCAGATATTTTACTTTAACATTACCTGTGAAGATACTCATACTATGTTCATGTTTCTAAAGTGTCTCTGTATCGTCTTTCAGCGTCAACAAAGACGAAGTTCCCGACAACGAGCAAGAAAAGTCACCTGAGAAGGAAATGCCGGAGCGAGTCAACGAAGACGGAGAAATTGTATGAGTTCTTTCATTGATTTAAAACTGCTGATGTTAAATATTGCATATGCAGGTGGTTTATATGGATTGTTCTGGTGCAGGAGATACAGGAAGGCAGTGACCATGAGGAGGAGGAGGAGGAGGAGGACGAAGAGGAGATGGACGTGGAGGAGAGCTCAGAAGACTCAGACTCTGAATCAGACGAAAAAGGTACTAGATAAACTTTGGCCAACCATAACCATAACCATAACCATAACCCCAACCATAACCATAACCATAACCCCAACCATAACCTTAACTATAACACTAACACCAACAGATGACCTCAGACTCTGAATCAGATGAAAAAGGTACCAGATAAACTATATCCATTCAAAACTGGACCAATGGAAGTGGATTAGAACAGATGCAGGAAACAGTTTAAGTACAATTAAACTCAATAACTGACCCAAGTTTATATCTCAGACAGAATGAGATCTAATTGAACCCAGACTCATCTGTCTGTACATGTTAAACACATTTAATGTCCAAACCGAGATCACCTATGTCCTGCTTCGTCCTGTTTCCTCTGTGTTTCTCTTTGTAAAACCTGACCACTGACAGATGTCTTCCTGTGTCTGACAGAGAACTACCAGGCTGATCTGGCCAACATCACCTGTGAAATCGCCATCAAGCAGAAGCTGATCGACGAGCTGGAGAACAGTCAGCGGCGTCTGCACACACTCAAACAGCAGTACGAACAGAAGCTGATGATGCTGCAGTGCAAGATCCGGGACACGCAACTGGAGCGGGACCGTGTGCTCCAGAACATGAGTAAGACCACCATGGATCACCTCGGACCCTCGTAGACCTCTGTAGACCAACTATAGAATCTGGTGACCACAGTAGACCACCATGGACCCCATAGACCACTGTAAATGGACCATAGACTGCTGTAGACCACAGTAGACCAACCATAGACCACGGTAGACCACACTAGACAACTGTAGACCAACTATAGACTCTGCAGACCACTGTATACCACCATAGACCCCATAGACCACTATAAACCAACAATAGGTTCTGCAGACCACTGTAGCTAACCTAGACACCATAGACCACTGTAGACCAAGTATAGACCACCATAGACCAACCATAGACCTCTGTAGACCAAATATAGACTCTAGTGACCACAGTAGACCACCATGGACCCCGTAGACTATTGTAAATTAAGTATAGACCACTGCAGACCAACCATAGACCGCTGTAGACCAATCATACAGTAGATTTCTGTAGACCACTATAGGCCAGCGTGTGCCACTGTAGACCAACAAGACCGGTATAGACCAACCATAGACCAGTGTAGACCACTTGAGACCAACCATAGACCAGCATAGACCACTGTAGACCAACCATAGCCTGGCATAGTCCACTATAGACCAGTGTACATCATTTTAGACCAACCGTAGACCAACATAGACCATTCTAGACCAACCATAGACTAAGAATAGAATATAGAATAAGAGCTCGGATTGTGCAATTTTTTTTTCCGTTTTGCTTTATTTAGATGTTGTGAAAGCCAGAATAATTTAAATACCAATCAACCAAATAGAACAAACTGAAAATCAGAACTAAATCAGAAAATGAAATGTCTTTGTCTTTAATAAATAATTTTGAATAATGTCAGTCTCTTCAACTTTCGCTCAGAACTAAAAGTCAGCTTTAACACTTCAAGAAATAATGATTTGACATTTATTTGACATTATATATAATACTGATATAATCATTTACCAGACTGTGTCTCAGTGTCATAACTTCATTCAGTTGGTTTAAATGGACTCATTGTCTGTATTTAAGTCCGTGTTTGGCTCCTCCTCCTTCTTCTTCGTTGGTGTTTCCAGACTCCGTGGAAAGCGGCTCAGAGGACAAGGCTCGTAAAATCAAGGCAGAGTACGAGAAGAAGCTGAGCGTCATGAACAAAGAGCTGCACAAGCTGCAGTCGGCTCAGAAGGAACACGCCCGCCTGCTGAAGAACCAATCACAGTATGAGAAGCAGCTGAAGAAGCTCCAGATGGACGTGGCCGAAATGAAGAAGACCAAGGTAGTGTTGACTTCTAATAGATTCTGATTCTGTTGGTCTGTTTTATGAGATGACAGTGATGCTGCTGCCACCATTTGGATTGTGAGATTTGACGTTAAACTGTCTGGTCCAGGTTCGTCTGATGAAGCAGATGAAGGAGCAGCAGGAGAAGAACAGGATGAACGAATCTCGCAGAAACCGGGAGATCGCAACATTGAAGAAAGACCAGCGGAAGCAGGAGGTCAGTGACTCCTCCTGTATCATCAGTAGAACATTCAGTCTTTAAGCAGGAGGTCAGTGACTCCTCCGTTATTATCAGTGGAACGTTCATTCTTTAAGCAGGAGGTCATTGACTCCTTTATCATCAGTAGAACGTTCATTCTTTAAGCAGGAGGTCAGTGACTCCTTTATCATCAGTAGAACGTTCATTCTTTAAGCAGGAGGTCAGTGACTCCTTATCATCAGTAGAACATTCATTCTTTAAGCAGGAGGTCAGTGACTCCTCCGTTGTCATCAGTAGAACGTCCAGAATCTGACTAAGACGCTGTGGTTTGCTTTGCTCCTCAGCACCAGCTGAAGCTTCTCGAGGCTCAGAAAAGGCAACAGGAGCTGATTCTGAGGAGGAAAACCGAGGAGGTGGGTGGAGGCTTCATGGACTTCAGCCAATGAGTGTTGGACATGAACATATGACGTGATGGGACTTGATGAGACGACTGTTTGTGTTTGTTGTGGTGTTGGTCAGGTGACTGCTCTGAGGAGGCAGGTCAGACCTACATCCGGTAAAGTCATCAGGAAAGTGCCCCTCCCTGAGCCGGTCCAGGACTCGTCTCACCGCCCCCCCTCCGGGAGAATGTACTCCTCTGGGAACACCATCCCCAACGGCACTCGGTGAGTCCAGTTCTGGTGTTTAATGAGACCAAAACCTTCACAGACCAGACTTTAGGAATGACTGCACCATGATATTTACAACAGGCTGTTTGTCATATAAAGCATATGATGAACCTCTGGTAACATTAAAAACATAGAGCGACTAAATTTATGCTAGTTTAGGATTTGTGTTTCATGATTGAAACAGTTTAACATGTCTCTTGCAATTAATATGAAGCTGCTGTTTGGAACATTTGCAAATGACCTGACAATGGAGGAACTATGAATGTAGCCCTAACTCTAACCCTATGCATGACTGTGTTTGTAAAACTTTTTCATTAAATCCATCTGCAGTTTGTCGTACAGACGCACGGCGGGCATTTACTCCACCAGAGTCGCTCGTGGTAAATGGCAGTCTCTGGAGCGACGTATCTCCGACGTCATCATGCAGAGGATGACCATCTCCAACATGGAGGCCGACATGAACCGGCTGCTGAAGGTGACGTCCTGCTGCAGTGCTTACATCCAACACAGCACAGGAAATAATTTTAATAAACACTGTACGTGAAAATCTGAGCAGAAAGATTTTCTATCAACTCTGGGAATTCATCCAAGCAAAGAAACCACAGCTGTGTGAATTAATGTTCATAACGTACAACATATATTTACTCCTCTGTAAATACCGCACATACAGCTAAACCTTATTCTGTTTGTTACCACAGCAACGAGAGGAGCTGACGAAGCGTAAGGAGAAGGTGATCAGGAAGAGGGACCGACTGGCCAAGGAGGATCCAGACTCAGAAAAGGCGGTTCCTCCTCTGCACGAGGAGGTGGACGCTCTGACGGCGAACATTGACTACATCAACGACAGCATCGCCGACTGTCAGGCCAACATCATGCAGATGGAGGAGACCAAGGTGAGGACCAGATGGCAGACACGTGGACTCAGCGTCTATCCAACAGATCACACTCACATCTCACCTCGTTTGTGTTTTCCAGGAGGAAGGAGACACGGTGGACGTCTCTGCTGTGATTGGATCCTGTACGCTGGCGGAGGCTCGGTTCCTGCTCGACCACTTCATGTCGATGGCCATCAACAAGGTAAGGTGGGAGGGAACACTGAAGGGAACGGGGGAGGGTACGAGGGCACAAACAAGAGAATGAGGGAGGGAATGAGGGAGGGAACACAGAAGGGAATGAGGGAGGGAACAAGGGAATGAGGGAGGGATCGAGTGAGGGAACAAGGGAAATTGGGAGGGAACACCGAAGTTAAAGGGGGAGGGAACAAGGGAATGTAGGAAGGAACACTAGAGGGAACGGAGGAGGGAACACCGATGGGAATGAGGGAAGGAATGTGGGAGGGAACGGGGGAAAGAATGAGGGAGGGAGGGGAATTAAAATTTAAAATCTGTCTGTGTACAATACTTTGGCTAAATGTGTTGTTTTTAAAGTGCTTTATAAATAAGTTGAGCTGTTAATTTATTCCGTGATAAAGATGTAAATGTGAAATGTGCCATTGTTGCCGTGGTGCGTTCAGGGCCTGCAGGCGGCTCAGAGGGAGTCTCAGGTGAAGGTCATGGAGGGTCGTCTGAAGCAGACGGAGATCACCAGCGCCACCCAGAACCAGCTGCTGTTCCACATGCTGAAGGAGAAGGCGGAGTTTAACCCGGAGCTGGACGCGCTGCTGGGAAATGCTCTGCAAGGTAACCACAGCGACTGCCGCCGCCCCAACGCACGCCGGAGCCTGGGTCCGACTCAGCCCTTCTCCTGCCATGGGGCGTCGGCCTGTCAGGGTGGGGGCGGGGTCAACGGGGGTTTGCATGTTGGGCCTTTGGAGATGCTGATGCCTGTCACCTTCTGCTGAGTTAGGGTTAGACCACATGTTAAAGACCTGACCCAGGATCAGATGGTTCAGACCTGACCCAGGATCAGATGGTTCAGACCTGACCCAGGATCAGATGGTTCAGACCTGATCCAGGGTCAGGTTTTGTTTCTCTACTCAGCAGATGTTCTGTGTTCAGCTGTGTCTTTTTATTTGTGTGTTTTTGTTGATTTGTTTGTTGCGTTTGTTCCGTTCCCCACATTTTCTTTTCTTTTCTTTTGTTTGTGTTTGTTGTTGCAGAGTTAGGTAACCTCCCTCCTGGTAAGTGACTCCTCCTCCTCCTGTTTTGACGCATGTTCCCTCCCTGAGCACCAGAAACTAACTGAGCTCCAACCAGCTGCATGAGGCACAGCCAGACTCCTCCTCCCTCCTCCTCCTCCTCCCTCCTCCTCCTCCTCCTCATCTTTCTTCTTCTTCCTCCTTCCTCCTCCTCCTCCTCCTTCTTCCCCTCATGTGCTACAGCCTCCATGCTTTAGCACCTCCCCTGGATCCATTTCTACTTGGACGTTCTAACTGTGACGGAGCTTCAGGAGAAAGTGTCCAATAACTTCTCACACTTTTCCACATTGTTGTTTGTATCAGCAGTGGTGGAAACTAATCACTGAATTTACCCAGAATTCAGAGAGAAAATCTCCATTTGGAACGATATCATCCGTGGGCACCAACACATTCGATGTTGCATTGAAGTACATGTTGTAAATTCATTAAATCTTTGCTAATACAACACAGACGTGTTGTAAACGATGACATTTTATTAAACCTTCTCTTATTTTACATCATAGAAGTGAATCTCGTTAAAGCGACAGGATGAAGATTCTTCTGCATTGAACTGATGAATGTCAACAATTGTGTTGAGACTGAAAATGTATGTATATCCACATTAAGAAAAACTGAGGATTGATGAATCAGACCAATCATCTCAATTAACTGTATTTTATTTCTGTGGGTAAATTCAGTCTCAGCATTTTACCCCTAATACCAAGCACCTAGCATTATTAGATTTGTAGCAGTGAACTGCCATTGAAGGTGTTCAGGGACCATCTCCAGATCTTCATCAGTATTTTAGCCTTAGTTTTCAGATTTTACCACAATTTGTCCAAAATTGAGACACAACTTTTTCTAAAAAGTGAATTCCAGACAGCCCCCTGGTGGCTGTTGGCAGTATTGCCATCTGTGGAAGCACACTGGTAGAGACTTGGTCATTGTCATTCTTTGATGATCCAAAACTTGTCGATTGACAGCTTTAATAAGCAGTCATCTGTCAGAACTCACCAACCTGGACATTTCCTGTAGCTGAGTGAAGGTTTTCCACCACTGCACAGCAGGTCTTTTACCTCCCCCCCCCCCCCACGCCCCTACACACACCTTTGTTTATAACCCTCCCACCTGCCCGCTCTTTGACCTCTGACCTTTTCAGTTCTTGTGATGTCGTTCAGCACAGTGAGGACCAGGTTTCTGTTTGTCGATGAAACGGCATGACGCTGTGCTGACATCGCCCTCATCTGCTTACATCATCCACCTTACATAGAACCCATCTGAGTAAAACCAGAAGAACAGAACGAGAAGCGCCATAATTAGACCAACTCACACTGTTATTAGTCGCCATAAATGCATCTGTAACTAATGAAGACCCCTCTGTGGTTTTTCAGAAAATGGAGATGACAGTAGCAGTGATGAGTCTGCACAGAGTCCGTCAGCAGAAGGAAAGTAAGAACCTCCTCCTCCTGTGTCGTATGTTATCATGTGATCTGTGATGTCCTATACATGTCAACTGTTGATATTATACACACTCACTGGGAAAAAACAGCAAAGATAAGACATAGAAAACACACATCAGATATGTAACAGACACACATCAAACATGTATCAACCACTTCATAAAATGCGCATCATTTCGATTTGAGTAATAAATAAATTAAATGACGATTAATGAATCTGATTGATGAGTGATTCCTTCTAAACTTTTGAGATGCAGAAATGCTAGAGTTTGCATAATTTTGTGTTTAAATATAATATTTGTTATTTCATATGTGACAGAATTTATGATTTATAATTAATTAAATCAGCAGAAAAAACAGCAAATTATAGATTTTTATTTAAAAAAATCTCCTCAGATGCTGCCGTGATGTTGTTCTCTTCATCCCTTCATAAATGTTTAAAACCAGTGTTCAATGTTCGCTCTTTTGTTCATATTTAATCTTATTTTCTGTTTTAATATTTTTCTGTGTTTTATGTTTTGTTACTTTTCATGTACATTATGTGATGTTTATTTTGTCTGGATGTTTTTTTCTGACATTATTTTTATTATTTTTACTTCTAATCCTATTTATGTCTGTTTTTTTTTTTTAGCACACTGGCGTCAGATCTTATGAAACTCTGTGGAGAAACTAAAACCAGGAGCAAGGTCAGTTCTGATCTGTGACGTCTGTCTAATGATCCTTGTCCTCTTCTTAACTTGACCTGACGTCTCTGTTGGTTCCAGGCTCGTAGGAGGACAACTACTCAGATGGAGCTACTGTATGCTAACAGTGACTCCGCCCCTGACGCTGCCCCTTCAGACTTCAGCAGCCCCATGCTCCCATTGGCCGAAACCCCAGACGGAGGTGGAGACCTGGACTCAGTCAGGGACTATGCAGCTCTGTCCCCAGGCTTTACCTCTAAAATGGGCAGCATGTAAGTTCATGGCCGGAGCTCACATCCACATGCTAACACAGAGACATGCTAACAAACCAGCACGCTAACACACTGACCTGCTAACACACCGACACATAAGTCACTTTAGTCAAGATTCTGATCACAGCTTCTTCAATGGGATCATTTTCTGGTATTATTTCTCCTGAACATGTTCAGCTTTTGTTTCCTTGGGACCTGAATAAACCTTGTTAAAGTAACATTTCATTGGGTTACTGCTCCTGTATCGTGGGTTTGATCCATGATAGAATCTAATGAATCACAGCCCAACAATAAAACAACATGACCTCTGACCCTGGATCACTAATGTACAATTTGATTGCAGCCAGTTTTGGGAGGGGCTTAATGAAGGGCCAATTGTCATAATATCGACATTTTGTTAAATTTTTCCATCTTCAACACTTTTAATGTTAACTATCATCGTCTTAAACTCATTATTGATAAGAGTCGAAAAATGTAACCTGACATTTTCAGGAAATTAGGAATACTTTAGACCAGGGGTGGGCAATCCTGGTCCTCGAGGGCCGGTGTCCCTGCATGTTTTAGATATTTCCCTCTTCCAGCAC
>JAPQRQ010060152.1:0-17685 GCA_037367365.1 Apogon talboti | reverse complement strand
GCTAAGCTACCGTAGATTAGCCTACTAAGGTAGAACGGATCGTACGAGGAAGCCGATTAAGTGATAGCTTTCGCTATCTAGTTGAAACTCGAAGTAACGAGTAACTTCCTACTATACAACAATTTAGAATAGCACTAGATATTAGCAGTGATTATACTACAACTGCGAAGCAACTTGCTGCCGCCGAACAAACACAACAGGAAATGACGTAAGACGCTTACCGCAACAGGAAGCAGGATCCAGGCATCCAGGTTACTACCTCTAGAGGAGTTACCCCCCCCGGCTGTACAAGACTGATCTGAAATACAGACAAGAAACTCTTACTGTTACTAAAAGAATACATGAACACCATGAGTCCTTTAAGTGTTTGTGTCGTCAAATGAAATGATCATTTAATATCTGCCTCTTGTAATCATCTAGGATATCTTTGTCTGATTTTAAAAATTGTTTTATCTGAATACTGTACAGATGAAAAACCTCAGATCAAAAGTTTTTAAGCGTGGGGCAGAAAAAAATAAACGACCTAATGTACCATCACTTGGTTTATGTTTGTCACACCAAAATGGCACATTAGTGGAGAAAAATATCTACTGTGATTTGTTTTGAACCCAAATCTCTGTCCTTCTTCTCAGATGGAGTTCTGGAAAACTCGCAGTGTCTACACAGTGAACAGTAACAGTGAGGGCCGGTCTGAGCGCGCCGACACCGTCTATATGGTGGTTCCTCTGCTGGGCGTGGCCCTGCTCATCATCATCGGCCTCTTCCTCCTTTGGAGGTGCCAGCTTCAGAAGGCCACGCGTCGACGGCCCGCCTACACCCAGAACCGCTACCTAGCCAATAACCGCAGCACCCGCAGCCTACCGCGCATTCTGGTCCACCGGGAAACGCCGGGGCACTCTGACAGCTCGCATGAGTCCAACCCACGTCCCACTGTTGTGGTGAGCGGAGCCGACAGAGGAGGAGGAGGAGGAGACTCCCACGGCCTCCACCAGCAGAACACTCGTGCTCTCTATGTTCAGGACTTGTCTCTGTCGGTGGCCTCGAGGCTGTCCGGTGCTACACCTCCTCCGTCCTACGAAGAGGTGACAGGACATCTGGAGAGCAGTGGTGACGAAACCTCTGCACCTTCATACAGCGACCCCCCACCTAAATATGAGGAGATCATAAAGGAGAAATGAAGATATGGATCGAATGGCTGATGAGGCTGAGGAAAAAGTAGCTCCTGCTTCAGTTGGTGCTGCTGGTTATCGGTTGGCCGAGTCTTTGTATTTTTGGTTTCTTTTCTGTGACATTTCACACATGGATGCAGCCTAAAGCCCTCAGGATTATCGTTCTTAGTTGGCCCTAATCACCTCTTTACATGCTTGATTTCTTTGGTCTTCATTTTGCTTTGGCACACTTTGTCCCTGGTGCAGCCACAGCGGGGACAACATGTACAATGAAGTGTGCGGCGATTACTTGGCAAGCAGGACGCTCACTCCTCCGTGCCGGGCCCTTGTAGCAGGCCAGGAAAGCAGCCGGGTCCAGGCTGAGCGCAGGACGGCACTGTGGGGCTGGTGACTTTTACACCTGCTGAACAGTCAGAGCCACTGCAAGGGTCGTGTGCCAACAGGCCGGCTCTGTGTCGTCTCCTATTTAACAGTGCAGTCACTGCTCTCTGAATGTGGTGCTTGTAGTGCTGTGCATAATCTATGAATTCTTAAAACTGTATGCAGGTTGATAGTGGACGTATTGGGACAGTGAGCCAAAGTTTAGTTCTGTTGGGTGTTCAAGGTTTTACTGTTAGTTTGGTTTTCACAGCATCTTAAGTACGGCTTTGTATTGGCAAGAATCTGCCAGCACCACAGTTATGATATTATGGTTATTGATATTGCAGTATGTTGTGTTACTGTAAACAAGGTTGTGATGGATGTCATAAAGAAGCAACAGAATGTAAGTAAATGAATTAGTGAATTAGACTAGGATTCATTTTCCAGTGACCCTTCAACTCCAGAGTTACAAGCTGAGATGTAGCATAAATGTGCACTGCCAACATTTACATTAGCAAATGAATCTGTTAATTTTACCACCAATGGTTGAAATTGAAAATGTTACAAATGTGTCCATTTCACTCTTCAATCCACCTATCCTAGTGTGTGTGAAGTTGATGTTCCATAGTAAATTCAGAAGGGACATTTGTTTAATGTTAGCCTTTTGCTAATCTGGTAGCTGTAGCTAAGGGTGCAGCATCAGAATGGTGTCTTGCTAAGTTCTCTCAGATTTGTTGCACTCCTTTTGATTTTGGCCTGGCACATTTTACAAACACCAAGGCTCTTGACAATCTCTACAGTGCTTATTGTGTTTTTGGAAGCCAAAATGAGCCTGCTCTTCAGCCATGTACACCTCAGGAGCCAGGCCGGTCCTTCACTGCTTCAGCTATTGTGGAATTCAAATACTAGTTTGCTAATGCTAATATTAGCAGTGTGCCTTTACCCTACCTACTGTTGATTACAGCAACTAAACACAACACCAAATTAATCACTAATGTTTGCATGTAAAATGTTAAGATAGAGCTGCTTCACACCAAACATGAATTTTTGTGCAAAATTTTTGCACAGGAACAAATTCAGTAGGTTCTTAAGAATGCATTGTTAAAAATTAGAACAGGGAGGAAATTTGGATTTCTGCTGATTTCCACATATGGAGATATACATTTGACAAATTGTCCCAACTAATGTTATTAACCCTTTAAGCGCCAAAGTCGCAATATTGTGACAAGCGACACGATGAATGAAACGGACAGGTTTTTGAAATCTTGATGTCAGAATTTAATACTTTAAAAACAAACAAACCCTCAGGCGCCTAAAGGGTTAATTACTATATGCCAACCCTCCTACACAATCTAAAATACAGTGTAATCCACAGGTGGCACCAAAAGGCTCTGTGTGCTTTCACACACACCTTTGGCCTGAACTGGCATGGAGCATCTTCAAGGCGTGTTGTTTCCTGAGTACCACAGAGACACTGGAGCTCCTGTGGAACGGGCCCTTTTTTTACTAAATGATAAAGAAACATGACAACACAGATTCGTCACACCAGTCTAAGCGTGTATAGTTGTTATGTGCAAGAAATTCCATTGTAGATTTTCTGTTTTTCTGCATTTTTGCATTGCACTGGTGTGAAACAGCTTTAAGTCCATATTGATGCAGTATTGTAACATCACAATACTTTAGTACATGAATATTTCTTAGACCCATAATCTCAAATCTTAATCATCAAACACTTTCATCATTGTCTTCATATTTATCTCTAAATGCCAAATCTGGTTGATACTGTAGATGCTTCTGCTGGTTTCACTGTCTTAATACTTCCTCTGTCAACTGATCTTGATTGTTGCGAGGTTTAAGAACTCCTCTCACCAGCTGTTGCTCACTCGGTGTAAGAGCAAATCTTTGTATTTATGCTTTCCTCTCACCGCTTCACTGTTTGGTGTTTACATTTATAGACAGACTCTCCCTTGTTTGCCGTGTAGGCAGTTATTTATTCCTTGGACAGGACAGCCTGAAGCGATATTTCATCACTCTGGAGAAACCGAGTGTCTGCCAAGGTGTTACGTTTATGACGTATATGAGGAAAACAGAACAATGTGTTGCGAAGTACTGCACTCTATAAAGTGTTTTGGGTACAAATGCGCGTAGACTGTAGATTCTCGTGAGGTGATAATGTTCTTAGTAATAATATTATTAGCGCTATGCCATATGGAGGCAAGGGTTTGCAATTTGTTGCCAAATGTACATTGTCTTTAAGGCTTACCGTACGTGCTACCTTACAAAGCCCACCAGTCTTACCATCACCCAGTGGACGACACTGATATGTACTCTATATAGGCCTTTACTTCCTGCTGCAGTTTCTTTCTTCATAGCAGGGGCTTTGTATCAAAAACCAGGGATACTTTTTTTCCTAACAACAGTATTTATTTGTCTGCGTCGATGCAACTAGTGCTGAAGGAAGCGACCCGATCCAGCCCCCCTGCCCAATGTCTAAGCCTTTCAAGCTTTTCAGAACAAGCAGAAGTGTCAAAATAGAGAACCTACAAGTTTGACAACAAATATTCTAAAGGATTTTTTTGGTTTAGAAGAGAGATGCCAGATATAGATTCAAAAGTGTGGAGCTGAACCATTAATGTTCATTTCTTTGCCGGGCTGACAACACAGTAAAAGACGTCAGCTGACTCATAGGCATAAGAAACAGACTGAAAAATAATGTGGTTTTGAAAAATCAGAGGTAACAGAAAGGACAATATGCATCTGAGAGCTACATTTAGAACAGACTTTGATAATTGTAAGAGGCTAATATTAACTAGTGTATCACATAGTTGTTAACGTGGTCTTAGAAAACTGTGTTATTGGGGTGTGTGTAAAGTGTGTATGTAAACTATTTTACATATAGATCTTAAATAGATGTTGTAGTCCTTTCAGTCAAACTGTCTCTGATATTTCATAACTATTGTTACCGAAATGTTCCTATATTTCCTTTGGAATATCTGTCACTGAAACTGTTTATAATGTTAAGAGTGAAAGCTTAACAGGCCAAGGGGGGGCGGGGCTCATTAAAGGGTCACATGGTTATGAATATGATTATTTGATCCACAGAAAATTTATTGATAATCATTTTTTTAAGAGCAGGTCATTTATAAAGTAAAAATGGACCAAACGTTTTCTGATTCTATCTTGTTCCGGGTTTTACAGCTATAAACGTTTTAGAATAATTCACCAGAATTAGTACCCTCCTGGGTAAATGCGTCCACCCACAGGGTATTAAGCCAAGAGTAGAAGGAAGTACCTGAATCAGTGACAGATACAGACCTTATTACAGTTGCAAACCTTAATGTCCTAAAGTCAGGACTCTCTCTCTCCCAGTTGTATTATTGGATATTGATGACGACGCTCAGAAACAAGATATAATGTTCATCCAACAATATCCAGACTCATTCATGAACAGGTGTACGTGCATGCACACAAAGAGCACAATCACTTCAACACGTCACAGTATTACAAGTCACTACGACACCTTTATCGCATCTGCAAAGTGGATTGTACTGTGCTTGCCTTGATCCTATTCTTTTCATCACAGCTTTCTTTACTGTTTACATTTATACTCTGTGTGTCGGGAGGTTGTGGAGACTGAAATGAAAACAATCAAAGCAGTCAATCAGTCTCATCACTGGAGACACGACTGATGCTCTGTTTGGATAACAGGTGTGACAAGCTGCAAAAAGCAAGCGTCGAAAAAACAGGAACAGATATATGGTGTTTTACAGTTTAACGTTAAAGATGGTTTAACCTCCTCAGACCCAGGAAAGCCACAGGTTTTTGAGTTTTGGCTTTTTTTAATTCAATAATTGCTTATATTGGCAACATCATGATGCAACAGTTTTGCAGATGCATTCTTAAAAATTTTTATGGAATGTCCTTTGCGAAGGACAGTTGTTGTTTTTTTTTTTTTGTTTTTTTTTGTATAAAGCTGTGAATTTCTTGCCCTCATACGTGGACAGAGGATCTTAGGAGGTTAAAAGGCTCAGTGTTTAGGAGACACGTCAATGTAAAAAAAATTAGACTAAATTCTAAATAATCTTGACTAAGAAGTACCAGTTCATTATATCAGAAATGACTATTTTTTTGGAGAATCCTATTTGGAAAAAAAAAAAAAAAGGATGAAGTTAATGATGCTAATATTAAGGTGATTAGTTAGAAATGAAGTCATTCTGCAGTCGTTGGCCATAGACTGCAGAATCCAGACCTAATGTTCACTGTGATGGATGACACACAACATTTGACCAACTTTAACGTCATATAGAACTAAATACATACATTCATGTGCAGCCGTGGATCTAAAACGCAGCAGCAGGAGTTTGCATAATGTTGGCTGAGACATGAACTATTTCATTTGTAGCAAAATGGAAAAAAAAATACAAAAAAATAGGCAAAACCAGCAGAATTGTTTCATTTTCGAATGGAACTGTTGCTTTGTGCAGCTTTCTAAAGGTATCCTTGGTGTAACAGTGGCCTGGAGCAGCGCCAACACTGCCAACACTCACTCAGTCCCACTCACAGGATCAGCCTCTGCTTCAGAAATGACAACTGTCTCCACGTTTTTGTTACTATTTCACAAAGTGAACTTTACATTTTTTATTAAGGTGCACTTACAGCTTCCCCCCAGTGGCTTATATTTGTATTTAATTTCATTTTTTTCTTAGTCATTCACTGCCTTTACAGCTTGCGTGGGTTTCACACAGGCCTTTGTTTTACCGTGATCCAAAAAGATATAACCATATGTTATTTAATAATGTAAGTTTCACAACAACTTATACATATTGTATATATCTGAAAATAACTGTACATTCTCCTTTGTTCACCTGGGCCTTTTTAAAACTAAGATTGTTTTTTTTCATTTCCGCCAGTGCTGTGTGGATGTCATTTTATACCTCATCCACCTTTACAAACAGCTGACGTGTCTGCAGGTTTTAGCCGCATCACTGCCACACCAGCTCCGGTACAGAGACCAGTGAGACCAGCCAGGAGGCCATGGAATCACATCTGTGTCAATATAATGAAACAACACAGAGCTGTTTAGTTTAGTGTCAGCTCAGTGTTCAGGAAGCTGTAGAATGTTTACGTTTCACCAAAAATGACACTAGGTGTACAAGCCTAACACTCCAACAGGATGAATCAGATACACATATGGATCAGATTTGTTGTGCCAAGTCAGTAGCTTTGTGTCTGCTGTAATGAAGACAAAATTATACATTCAAAAGATTTACAGATACAAATAATTTATTTGGAAGTTCTAAGTTTTACTGTTGAGTTAAAAAAGAACACTTTCCTCAGTAGCTGTTTTCATTAAACCTTAAGCAGTTTTTGAAGACATGGGAAAGGAAATGCAAAGGATATGCATTTCTACAAACATGTTTGGAGTCTGTAAACTAAATTCTTGGTATATGAATATAATCAACACAATAGAAAAGTCATGCATGCAGTTGATTTTGGTGGTGATTTTTGGTGACCAAAGGTCAAAGGTCAACCTGACTTTAACCTAATGTATGTAATATCTCAGAAAGCCTTGAGGTGTTTTTTCCTAATTTGGCACAAACATTTACTTGGACTCAAGGACAAAGTGAATTGGTTTTGGGGGTCAGAGGTCACAGAAGTCATACAGATGATGATGCAGTGGTTGGTGGACAGTGGCTACATCTGATTGAACTCATGACTCAAGCAGAGCAGGAATACCTGAGTAGTCAGTTGAGTGTTGAAGTTAAATGTTTGCTACGTGTGTCAGAGATTAGCTAAAGTTAGTGTTAGCATTCCCCTTAAAGTACATTAATACAAGTCAACACCATCTGTCATTTTAAAGTTTAGTTTTGTTTTTTTTTTGTTTTTAATTTGTCTTCATGGAAGTGCAGCCAGGAAGTTTTTTATGTTTTTTTTATTATAATATAGTGCATATTGACTCAAATCTGATTCCACAGAGCTTAAGTTTTACTTCCCTTGCTCTCCTAAGGCCTAAAGATGAAGATGTCGTGACATGTGCTGTATACTGGGTACCAATGCACTACATGTACAGGTTGGCCTTTGTGCAGCGTCTGCCACTGTCTACTGTACTACACTGCCAGTCATACATGCAACAAACGCTGCGTATGTGCAGCAGTGGCCAGACTTCAACAGCACAGAGTAAACCTTAAGAACCAGAAGACTTGTGTTTATTACTAGAATTAGAAAACTTTTCCAGTAATATATTATTAATCTTTAAAACCTGCCAGACTGCAGCATCATCACAAAAGCTCCTGGTCCTGTGCACATGAGGCGGACAAATGAGTCAAAACATCTCACTGTAAAATATCACAGAATCCTGTCATCTGTTTTGTTGCACACATTTATCAATTATTCAAAAGCAGACTTCACAGTTAAAATGTCAGTAGTCCATTGGTCCAGCCTGTGAAAGGTGTGAATTTGCTGTTTTTTGTTTGTTTTATATCACTATAAATAAAATATAGTTTCATTTTATCTATGGGAAATGGTATGGAAACATTTTTTAATAGAATTTCTGACATTTTTTAGCCTAAATGATGAATTCCAGACCCACAGATTGCTCTGTAACTGATATAATGCTTACTTGCAGGTCTACTTCACAGTTTTGTAATGATACAAAGCCGTATAATGAATTGTGTTTCTGTTATTTTGTTCAACCTGTACGACACAGGTCACACCAGAGCTTTAAATGCAGTTGATGTGCTCTTAAAATCAAAACTAAAAAAAATACTGTTTGGTTTTATTTGTATTTATTTTTATTCTGCTTTGAAATTATTTCTATTGAAGTGTGTTTTAGTCTTGTGGATGTGCACACTGTGTACATTCTCATGTGTCCATAATTGTCTGTATGTGTGCGATGTGTGGGCTATAATGTAGTCTTCCTTTACCTTCTGACAAACATATCTGCCCTTTCTTATCCTGTTCTACGGATATTCTCTGATTTGTACTGTACTTTTGTTTGAATGTAGTCTTCCCTCCTTGTTGTAAATTTTAAGATACCACCTGATCATCTGATGCTCCTTGGTGCATTTACATAAGGAGCCGGTCCAGGTTCAGGTCTGGAAATGTGGAGTGTCCTCTTAATTTCTTTCCAGAGCTGTGTTTGGGCACGTGTTTGTATGTGACCGTCTGTGGTTACTGTACATATACATCTGGAACAGTATTCAAGCTAAAACCATTCTCACCTCCACCTGAAACTCACTCTCATGCATTGGTCTCTATGCTACACCTGTACACGGTTCTCTGACATGTATAATGTATTAGTAAATATGAATAAAGGGCACTATCCAGTCGATGTTTGATATCAATCGGTGTGTGAGTGTGTGATTTTTGTGTTTCAGTTCAAGTTTAATACGGTGATGATCACACCTTCACACCTCTACTCACACTGAACATACACGTCTGGCCAAAACAAAAGTACCCAGCTGGACTAAGCGCTGCCTTCACGTGCCGTCGGGAAAATGATCCTTTCCACTTGTGAATTTGAAGATACGAGTGCGATGTGTTAAAGTGCTTTTGTTGTAGTGAAATGAAAAATGGCTGACACACAATTTATTCTTGACCTGCTACTTATGTAAAATAGTTCTGGATGTGTTAATTCATCTGCTGCAGCATTTTTTTGTCATTTTATTTTGTAAATTGTGTATACTAGAAATGTGCAAAGTCTTCAGCTAACAGCAGCAGAACGTTCATAAAAGAATTATTTATCATTCAGCACGAATCCCTCGTTGCTCTCCGCCATGTGGAAAAGGTCAAAGGTTATTTTCATCTCAGCAGGTCATGGTTCAAAATATTTTCCCAGTTGTCCAGTTGAAAATATGACGTTAGGAGGCGTTCATGTGTTCGTAACTAGTTTTTCCAATAATTCCCATAGCACATGAAGGCAGGATTAGCTCCAGCTATTTCCGATCCTTCCACTGGATAATTACTGCGACGATGAATATGTTTCATCTGCAACAACTTCTTTAACCCTAACTGATGCATTGAGTGGCTTCACATTTCTTGAGCAACCATCAGTTTGATAGAGGTGTAAAGATTGGACTGTGGTGAAATGGATGAAGGTCATGTGGTCTGATGAGTCCACATTGACCCTGTTCCAGAGTGATGGGTGTATCAGGGTGAGAAGAGAGGCAGATGAAATGATTACCCATCATAAATTTGGTACAGTGAAATGGCCAAAAATAAAATAAAGCAAAAATTGCACGTTATAATCTGAATGGTGGACTCCCTGGGGTGTATCGGGTCTGCCTCCCAAGGCTTTTTTATGCCTCTGGACCTGATGCATCAGCCTGCCAACTTTTTCTTATCTCAGTGAAACCTCATGCAGGAGATTCATTTTTGAAACATTATGTGGAATGCTATTGAGCAATTTTACCACATCTAGAATCAAAACCCATAAAATATACCATCTTTCACTGCATTTGTCGTGTGTGTAATTTGATTTTGTGAGTTTCCACGTACTGTACCTTTAGCCCATGAAAAAGGAAACTAGTTCAACAAAAAAAAGTTCATCTTATAATAATATTTTCTTCATTTAGGGGAAAATAAAGACTTACACTGAATTAGAATCATATAGCACAGTGGTAACTGCTATGTAAAGATATGAAACACATTTGAGAAGCAAACCAACAGATTTTTTTTTCATTTAATTACCTAAACTGATGATGAACTTAATGACTTTTTGCTGAGCTGCAGTCCATCGACTGTTCCTGCATCTGCATATGGTGTTTCTCATGGAAACACTGATTCCAAATGATACTAATGTGTAGATTAATTTCATCTCTCCAGTCCATATGCTTGGCCATGTTTCACCAGGGGTCAAAGGTTACCTGACTGAAGCCAGTGTGTTCTCAAGGGATACATGAGCAATAGCATAATGGAGGCTGCAGGCAAAATCCAATACTTTGTTCATGTTTATACAATACTATGTTTTTTTAAGCTACTTTTCGTTGTTAATATGTGTTAAGGACACATGCCTTTTCAGCCACTGCATTTATCTGACATCTGTAACACTGACTGGGGCTGTTGTCCCCTCATATCATTTTGTTTTATGCCTTGTTTTATTTTAAGATACAACATATAAATTAAAAAGGAAATTGGTGGGTTATTACTTGAAATTTGTGCTACACTATATCATATGCATCAATCAATCAATTAATCAATCAATCAATCAAGTTTTATTTATATATCGCCAAATCATAACAAAGTTCTCATGACACTTTACATTTAGAACTGGTCAAGACCAGACTCTTAATAAGCCAAGCCAATCCAATTCATTTTGTCCCGTTACCACTTTACTTTTAGATCTGAAATACAAGTATTCAACATGTTACTTCTTCGTTACTGTATTAAAGCATTTAGATTTTTATTCTGAAAGGTTTGTGCCGGAAGTACTGATCTTGTTTCCGGTTAACGTTGACGCTAGTCGTGTCTTCGCTAATTTGAGGGTCCGTGTGTTTGTATACCTAAACTAAGGTTTGTCATCTCTGCTTTCATCACCTCACCTGATTTACTCACCTTTTAAATTAATACTTAAGTCTTTTTTCCATAGTACAGGCTCCTGTTTTAAGTTATGAGTTTGACCTCCAGTTAGCTAGCAGCAGCTAACTACCTGTTGCTGTTAAGTAAGTTAGCTAAAGGGCTGAGCTGAGTTACATCAAATGTAGACTTATCTGTGATGAGCTAATTGGAAAAGATGAATGATAACAGTTCAGCCTGCTGTTTGATAATGCTAAGCAGAACTGATGGCTAAAGGTTTTCATTAGTAACAAACTTTGTAAAGCGCTTAAAATACTTGTTTTGTCAAAGAAACATCATGGTGGCGCTTTTGCTGTCATGCAGTAGTTTATTTCTGACTTTATTAACAATATTCCAAAATGAAGAGCCATATGGCGTTAAAGGAAGAAAAACGAATGAGGCATTAACAAAAAAAGAGTTGATTGACAATAGTGTAGTAATAGTGTCATATTACCCAACTGTTTCACTAGTGTACTCCTTTGACAGAGAGGCTGCCAAATGTTGATGCTATATTTGTGCTTTAAAAAAAATCTAGTTACACATGTCTATATTTTCTGGCAGAAGAGATATGAGTTTATGTTGTGTTTAAGGCCAGTCTCACCTTACCATCTGCTGATCAGTTTTTCTCATTGATGCCGACTCAGCACTTTTGTTACTAGATTTAGCAATTTTTCAGACCACATTAGCAACTTTTTCTCATCAACAAATTGAGCTGCTTTTAACATTTGTTTGTAAACTTTTGGTAACCTTTAAAAAGTGACTGAAATGTGCACATTTTCCATCTAAATGACATGAAATGATTCTCTCTGTCCCAGTCATATAAGCCCATGGTCTGTCTGTAGCTGTAAATGTCAGTGTTGTCACCTTAGACACTTACTTGGTATATTTAGTGATTTTTCAGACCCTTATATAGACTGTTTATCAAAAAAGCCACTAGTGACAAATCTGTCTCCTTTTACTGGTGTTTTTGGAGACTCTGATGTGAGAGCACTTATTGTTCTTTATCTAAAACAAATCACTGCACTGATCATAAATTCCCACTGGCATTGACAGTTTTCTCTGTTGTCTCTTTTTGGTTCATTTAGATCAGGGGTGTCAAATATATGTCCTGGGGACCAAAACTGGTTCCAATCTGGTCCCAGGGATGAATTTGCAAAGTGCAAAACTTACACTAAAGTTATCATCAGTTTAGGGAGTCAGACTCATTTAAGTTCCAAACTTCAAAATAGTAACAATATTCTGCCTGTTACTAAATGTTTTGTTTATTTGTAGATCTACTGTGATCTGTCAATCAGATGTACAAATGATAAGCTGAGGTCTCATATAGTTAAAATTGCACTTATTTTGCTGAAGAAGGTTCAGGTATTTCAGGTTATTCACATTTTTTTGTGAAAGGATAGGTTATAAATATAAACATTTTCATTTCATTTTACTTATACTTTTTTGCACTAAAACACTATACATACATTATTCATAGGTTATTTTGCTATTATTTTACTGGACTAGCCCAATTGAGATTAATTGGGCTGAATGTGGCCCATGAACTAAAATGAGTTTGACACCCCTGATTTAGATTGTAAATGAAGGCTGAAAATCAAATCAAATTTCAAAATCAAATTCATTTACACAACGTTACATCATAACAAAAGTTATCTCATGACACTTTACATGTAGAGCTGGTCTAAACCAGACTCTTAAGCCAACGTCCAAAATCCAATAATTTGAATTTAAGGCCTTAAAATGTCTAAAATTCTCTTAAAATCTCATAAAATGTCTTAAATCCGATTTTGAAAGGTCTTAAAAATGTATTAACGCTACTTTTATTTAAAACAATGCGTAAACTTCAGTCTCGCTTTGAAATGTTTAAATTTTTGAAGATGCTATTGTACTTTTTTGCCATTGTGGATGTGAAATGGGTCTGAAATTGTATTCATTGTGGTCTTAAAAAAGGTCTTAAAAGTCTTAAATTTGACTTGTTGAAACCTGCAGAGACCCTGTTCTTCCTTACAACACTGGTTCTTAGATTACTGTATTTGAGAAAATGTGTTCAATGCTTAAAGAAAGAGAGAGAAGATAAAAATACAAACGCAGCTGTTGTGGAAAATACGGTAGTGAGGACATAAAATGCTTAAACTATAATTAGTATTTGTTCTTCTGCACAGGTGTGTTAACACGATGACAGCCATGTATCCTGTGGAGATGTCTCAGGTCCCGGGCCGTGATCCAGCCTTTATGGAAGCCATCAACAAAAACATGCGCGTCCCAGAGCGCTTAAGCATGGGCCCCGAGCAGCACAATGATGGAGAGGCCACACGGAGGTCGAATGAGCCCCCACCCGCCTACACCATGCAGGTCCCTGATAGGCTCACATACACAGGTATACTCACAATCCTTCAACTGAGGTGTTCACACAGGATTGATGGAGGGAGGGGCGTGGGACTTCAGAGACACCATTTTCATTAGGAATTTTATCTATGTGGAAAAATATACAGATTTTCAGCATCAGCATAACTGTTTTGTTTATGCATGCATATGAATCACAGCACCTATGTTATTATAACAAAATATTCACAGCTGGTCACAGATGTGCTACTCCAGCGGTGTCAAACATGTGACCCGTGGGCCAAAACCGGCCCGCCAAAGGTTCTTCCGGCCCACGGGATGAATTTACACAATGTAAAAATTACACTGTAGATATTAACAGTCAATGATGTCGAACTCATTTTAGTTCAGGTTCCACATACAGACCAAGTGATCTCAAGTAAAACAATAGCATAGCAATCTATAAATAGTGACTCCAAATTTTCTTCTTGGTTTAATGTGAAAAAATAATATTATATTATGTCTATAGATAATGACAACTCCAAATTTTTCTCTTTGTTTTAGTGCAAAAATTAACATAAAATTATGAAAATATTTACATTAACAAACTATCTTTTAATGATAAAATGTGAATAACCTGAACAAATGTGAACAACCTGAAATGTCTAAAGAAAATTAAATGCAATTTGACCAATATTCTGCCTGTTATTCCATTTTTTGTGCCTGTGTAGATCCGATCTTTAATGCACATGTAGAAATGATAAGTTGAGGCCTAATATTGTTAAAATTGCACTTATTTTTCTTTTTTGAAGTTGATTTGCCATTTTTATATTTCTGTTATGCTATTATTTTACTGGTCTGACCCACTGGAGATCAGACTGGGCTGAATGTGGAACCTGTAACACTCATATGTGTTTCCACTCTGATTGAATGTATTATTCCACAGACATTACAATTAGCTCTTCTGGCATCTTTCTTAAACCTTTCCTAAATGATATCTCATTATTGGTGGTGTCTTCCTTTCCAGGGTTCGTAGACTGGCTTGAAAATGCTTGAATTTCAGTGTTTTGTTTTCAAGGTCTGAAAAGTGCTTGAATTTTAGTTGAAGTGCTTGAAAGTGCTTGCAGTTCTAACTCCGTGACGTGATTTATTTATTTATTTTTAATATTAACTCTGCCAGGTTAGAGGTCAAGCCAAAGCTACTTACAGAGAGGTGATACATTTAGAAAAATAAAACTTTGTCAAAAAAGAAAATTCCCAGGTGTTCTCAGGTTCGAGTCCAGGAACATTTTTATCTTAATCTTTGTCTCAGTGCGAGTGTGTCTGAAGAACGTCAAGTGTGTTCCCTTATTTTGGATAAAAAGATAAGCCGTGTATAATGTGTTCTCCTTTAATTCTAAACTTTTTGCTGTTATGAAACATAATTTTAGATGTTTATAGTGTAATACAATGTACATCATTATGATAACAGTGAAAAAATAATCATGAGTGTATGTATTCCTGTAGATATGGATTTTACACCAGCGATAAGGTGCTGTGCTGGAAAAATTTGAAAATGACCCTTAAAAGTGCTTGAATTTGACCTTGAAAATGTGTACGAGCCCTGCCTGTCTGTCATGACCCCTTTTATTGCAAGTTTCCAGCAGGTTAGAAGCAAGTTTGATGTCAATGTTTTTCAGTGTGCAACTCAAAAAGGAAGCATGGAGACATATGGACATGGAGAATGGAGCAGATTTTTACTGAAGCTGACAAAAAACAGGGCTACTGGATTGTAATGGCTTAGACATAATTCACCTTTCTTGGATCATTTGCCACACTTGCATAATTTCAACGCAGTGTTTTTCTGTGGAGAGACAACAACATGACACAACAGTAGATGACACTTTGGATCATGTATCCAGTGGTTCACACTTAGAAGCTCTTTTAGGACACTCATCAACCGTCCTTGTTTTCCATTTGCAGCTGTTGTTTAGATGTGCTGTTATTCCAGTATAATTAATTCCTTCTGTTCTGGTTTCCCTCCCTTTCGCTGTGTGTTTTCTGTACTTACATATGTTTGGTTGGATCTTGTGTTCTGTCTTGAACTTTTTTTATTTGAATGTCCCACTTTCAGAAGCTCCTGATATGAGTCCCAGACCTCTGTTCAGTCCATCCAAACTGACCCCCTCTGGTCCTGCAGGTCTGGAGCCGTGCTGGGAGACTCCATCTGGGGAGGTCTTCTATAGGGACACACTGCAGGTACCTACAACATGTCAACATGTCAAGTCTTTATCACATATCCATAAAGAGAGTTCCATGTCCCTTTAAGGTTGTGATAAATGTGTGTCACAGGTGTAATTCAGGTGTCCTGTGTGTCTTGGTCTGTTCCAGTGTCCTATAAGACGATCACTCAGTGACCAGAGCTTTGGCAGGACACCACCTGGCACTCCGACCCAGCTCAAACAGGGCATGGCTGTGCCCAGACACCCGTCCAGCTCGTAAGTCACATCATTTTACTCCGTTTTCAATCAGTCTTCACCGTACCGTGTGTGTTGTGTGTAACAGTAACTGAGGGAGTGTACACATGCAGGTAAATAGAACCCAGCTCTTCAGATACTGTCTACGTAACAGAAAGTAGGCAGCAGTCTCCTCCAGAGCTATTAAGAAGTCATATGTGAGAGCTTTTGCCCTTATTGTCTCAGTCAGTATTTTTTAAAAATATCCTTATCCTCATAGCATAACTGTCTAACTCATGTACAAATGGACAAAAGTATGTAGTAAGTAGTAGTAGTAGTAGTAGTAAGTAAATAGGGTATCGACTCGGTGTGTATGGATGGTTCCTGTCTGATAGTATCTCTGTTTTAGTATCAGTGCAAACGTCATGTTGGTACTAATGACAACTGATGATACATGATGTCAACTGTAAATACAGCCCTCTGTTCCTCTGTCCATACACTAATTGTATATCGTTATCCTCAGTAAAATGACCTAACTCATCCACAAATGGACAAAAGTATGTGGACAGGTTGAATCCAGGTGTTTGTTTTCTACCAGGGGTCTGGGATCCATAACAATAATGACTAATGTCAGAATATAGTTTTATATTTGGATAAATATAATATTGATTATTATTATTGATGTTTCTATGTCCAGTCCTCATGAACAGGACATCTTACAACTATAGACATGATGTGTCCCAATATTAATGTCCATATAGTTTATAAACATCAATATTTTCTTAAAGTTTAATGGTAGATGTTTCTTCCTCAGTGAGATGTGATGAAAGTAGATAGTTAGTTGGTAGAAAATTATTATTTAGTTGGAGCACAAAAAAATATTTTAGAAATTTAGAAACAGACAGGAGGCCAACTGTTAACTGTCCTGTCATGTTGTTTAATGAAGAAGATGAACTCACACAGCTCAGCTTCCTTTGGTTGCTCTGTTTTCAGGGCATCATTTGCACACCACTGTACTTGGATGAGTGTCCGCTGTTGGGTTTGGTTTCCTCATGCTGGTAAAGGTCGCTGCAGAGTGTTTCTTGTGCAGAAATAGAGAGAAAAGAGAGAGTACTTTACAACTGTTCCCTGTTGGTTAATTCAAAACACAATGGAAAACAATGTTGTAAAGGACCTGATGTGTTTCACATTTCTCCAGGACCGTTGGCCCGTCTGCATTTATGCATGTTAACTGCAGGGAGAGGCAGAGAGCTGCTCTACTTCTTCCTTCCACATTTAGGTCAGGATCTCTTTATGAAGCCACTCACATCATGTGACTTTCACTACGCTATTTATGGCACCTTCTGCTACAGAGCTACTGTTGGCACACAGTGGGGGGGTCTGCTGAGGGGATCCAGCATTCCTGCCTGCCTCTTTGTTATTAAATCACCACTAAACAGACTTCAGAACTTACCAGTAGGTATCATCAGGAGCAGCTCATGACCAAGGCTTCAGCACATACTGGATGTCATGAGATTAAGTAGTGATGGGAAGTGAAGCCTCATGAGGCACTGAGGCTTTCCTTATGATTGGTGAAACAGATACAAAGCTTCAAGGCTTCAGTGACAGTGACATCTGGTGGACAACTGAAGTCATAGCAAACTCTCGAGACCACTGACACTGTTTCAGTCCTAAGCAGAAATAAAAGCTCAGAAACATCTGTGTGGTCATTCATGTGTTTAGTTCAATTTGACAAAAAATGATTATATCATAATTACACATTAAAATCAATTATACTTGTTAGACACTTAGAAGTACAACTAAGTTCTTTGTTAAAAGGAGTAAAACATTTGTTTATTTAAAACACA
>JAPQRQ010060118.1:0-17693 GCA_037367365.1 Apogon talboti | reverse complement strand
TATGTAAAGTGTCATGAGATAACTTCTGTTATGATTTGGCGCTATATAAATAAAGTTTGATTTGATTTGATTTTGATAATAAAGTTGCCATTCATATGTTGCTGCAATTGCTGATGTGTATTTATTACCGCAACATCAGGGTTGGCTCCAGCGTCGATCAACATCTGGACTAAGGCTTCATCTCCAGCTGCGCAGGCATACATCAATGGGGTCATCCCCTGGGTGAAGAAAAATGAGTAAAATAGTCAGAAGAAGAAACACAGAATTTATGTCCATAGCCATCACACATAAAGAAACAATCTCCTTCTGTACCTGGTCGTCCATGCTGTTGACCCCGTCTGGCCCCAGCAGATCGATGGCTTGGCCAATGAGATCAGTGCGTCCACAGTTGAGCATCCGAAAACCCAAATCTAGATGGAACTTGTCTGTGGCGGCTCTGGAGTCCAAACGCTTGAAGGAGCTAAAACAACATTCAGGTCTGAAGGAGACAAAAACAGGGAGAATGTGAATAAATACATTTTTTGAGGCCTCTTACTACCAGCTATTCATTTATATCAACTCTGTCAGTCTATTTACTGAAGCGCTTGTTTGTGTGGCTCATTGGTACACTACATTTACTTTTGATTCGTTTCTTCAGAAGCAATTGTATACTTCATGAAAAGGTTAATGAACCCCATTATGGTATGTGACCAGTCATTAATCTAAACTAAGTACATAGTGTTTAATTCTTTGTAAGTAGCTAATTAAATTACAAGCCTTTTGTTCTTGGCCATCATCGCAGCACTGTCTTTACAATAGTTTTTTTTTTTATTTTTTTAACCTAATTAGTAAGATGTCACAAACCCACAATTTGTCTGAGCTGATGTAAGACCAGTGGAGAGTTGGATGACAACAGCCAGTCAGTCAATATGAAAAATGCTGATATACTGTATTATTCTAAATATTCTGCTGTGGTTCATTTTTTTTTCAGTTTCTTCCTCTGCCTTCTGTTGTGAATTATCGCGCCAGTAACATTGCATTGCCAAGTCTAGTCTAGAAATCCAGCAGAACATATGTGTGAGTGGATGTGTTGTTGTGAGTATTTACTTTAGTTGCCTTGGTTCACAGTCCAGTCCGGGGAGAAGCAGCCTCGCAGTCTGCCTGACATCATCGCTGTCTACCAGCAGGCTCTTACGATGTTCAGCATGAACTATGGCCACTCTCATCCACTCCATCAGAGGTGGCAGCAACAAGAATGGCCTGTGAAAATAAAACAAATCCTTCCACTTATTTCTATATCACGTTAAAACTAACAATGTAACGTACTCAACTGCCTGACAACCTCCTTTCTTTGGTGCACTTATTAATTATTTATACCAAAAGCATCAACGTTCACAGTGATTAGCTTCCTAAGCCAGTGAGTTCACATCAGCTCCTTGTTGCTTTGATCCAATAAATTCCCATGCCCTCTGTGAGACAGGGAGCACTTCTTCTGCGCTCATGATTCACTCCTGTAAAAAGGGAACTCACACCATCTTCATCCAGATGACTTGTGTGTGTCTGGCCATACTTCCCCTGACCCTAAGCAGTACACAATGAGTCACATTCAAACACACCCACACTCTCACAAAACACCTCAGCTCCAATCACACATACATGCTAGCTTTTACACACCGCATACATTTAGCAGTCACCTTTAAAACAAATCAATCCTTTATGTGCATTTATATTCATCTATATGCATTGGATGCCGGCTTGAAAATAGTTATTTTTGTAAGATGCTGTGGAATCAGAGAGCACAACTCTGGTTGCATATGCACTGTGGGTTGATCATCAGAAAACTGCAGTGGCTTTTGAATAATTAGCCTATTTTTATACCAGAGGTACCAGAATAAAGCACCTCACTGAAAAACTGGAGAACAGCCTGGAATTATTACAGACTATTTCTAAGATCTGAACCAAAAAGTGATACATTATATTAATAGAACTGAAAAACGGACTGACCTGAACCTGAGTGAGCTGAAATGTCATTGAGTTTAAAGAAACAGTGAGAATAAACATCAGTTTGGATAAAACAGAGCAGAGCAGTAGATAGAACTGTAGTGCTATTTGTGAATGTACCATTTTACAAGTCTTTTGAACTGTTTTACTGCCTGCTTTTCTCTCTGTTCCCTCTTTCTCTTCGTTGTCCTCCGCTTGCACCTATTCTTGTTAATCCCTTTAGAAACCACTGGTGATATAGCTCTGTGCAACACCGTGTCTAGCCGGTTAATTCCTCCTTTCTCTTACCATATGTACATAGAATGTGCCTGTGAACAATGACGCATTATTGCTATTTGCTTTTGATCCTTAGTTGGAGGTGTTAATGATTGTTTGAATCCTGCCTCTGTGTTATCACCAGCGACTAAGCTGTCATTCAACTGCTGTGATGTTATTCTTAGCGGCGGCCTCACCTTTGTTCTGTTGATATTCAAATTTTCAGTGAATACAGATAGACCTTCGGTGCACCAGGGTACGGCCTACTGTATGTGCATGCTATAGGGATTCCAATTATGTTAATGAGCAGTGGGAACCTTGCAGTGCCATTTAAGTCTCCTCATGGTGTTTTTATTTTTAGCAGTTACCTTTTTAGCTCCTTGTAGGATCTTTGATGTCTTCATTAATAATGCATGCAGTAAACTGTTTCTTAAAATTGTATCTAAAGGTTTCAGAAAGTGGCTGTTAGACTTTTAACTCCTTATAATCTAGTGCATACTTTGCTGTAACAATGCTTCATATAAACACTCAATAAAAAAAACCCACTCTGAGCAAATACTAGGTGAGTGGTTACTTGAGTCTACTGCAATGACTTCCTATTTTTACCTGACTGATTGAAACATTTCAGACTTTTCTGCATTGGCTGACTTTTATCACCTAGACTGCAGTGCATGTAGGCGCTTTGAAATAACTTCTGTATATCTGACCTTTAGGACACTGCAGATGACCTGCTGTGTTTCTGTTTCTTTTATCCTTTAGCTATTCTGTCATATATTGCTTCAGTGCTTTATCAGTCAGGGATCAGATATGAGGAGGGGTCCTGCTGTCATGAGTGACACTTAACAAGCAGACAAAGAGCTAATGGGGAGGGCTGAATGGTTAATGGGGTTGATACTGGCACATAAGGAGTGTAAGAGCGTTCGGGAAATAGCTGGGAGGCAGGTGGAGTATGTCTAAAATAGGAAGGGGGTTGGGTATTTGGGTACTTTTTGGCAGTTTGGGGATGGCGCTACGGGTGGAGAGTGATAAGAACGCCATGTGTCTGACAAGAGGAGGAGCACTGAGGTTGGTAATCAATGTTACTTCTCCTAATGGGCTCCACTCAACAGAAACTGGGCTATTTGTGTCTGTTCGTTCATGTCTGCTCATTTAAATGCCAAAGAGAATCCTCCCTGCTACTTAACACCATACTTGCTTCCAGGCATGCATACTTCCTTAGAAGCAATCTGGAAATAAAGCAGCTCCAATCAACTGTATTCAACTTTTAACACTTAATGCTCGTTGATCCATCAGATTTGTCTCTGCACTTATTAATCAATATTTTACAGCCCCTTTTTTACTGAGTCAACAATACGCCATGAAAGTAATAATTCTTGCATAATAAACAAGGTAGGCTTTTTTGTTTTATGGCCTATGTTTTTAGTAAAAGACTGTCAGCTGTTATTTAATGCAAATTACCCTTTCATTTTGTGTGTGTGAAGGATATAGCCTGAACCTAAATGTGCATCAACACCAAACCACTGACTCAACGACTGTGTACACACCTTTGCCAGTGGCCCACAACTTCAGACAGATGAAGCATGTCTGGACCATCACCCATGCTGTTCTGGGCCCTTTTCCCACAATTCATTCTTCCCTGTCTCTCCTCTAAACTCTGAGCTCTGCATCTAAAGTGTTACCCCATACACTCCCCATCTGACCTCTGTGTCTGGGTTATGCCCCTCAGCTTGAAACACAAACTTCAGCTTTGTCAGAGAGTCAGTGCGACATCAAAGCCTGAACGTCTGTTAACGCTGTAACTGGATAGTCCTTCTGGCTAGCCTACTGACCCAACATGCTAAGGCTGCACACCGAGAACAGCCGAATTAGACACACACATACATCAACTCACCCACATATTCACACACATAAATGTTAGCTGTGATTCACGGTGCCTTTCTCACCACCACCTGGCTGATCATAAAATGACAGTCAAAGCTCCGAGCGCGGCCAGGTGCGTCTGAACTCTAACCTGTCCTACATAAAAAGCACAGGCTTTTCTCGCCAGGAGGCAACATCACACGTTTCTCTGGCCTCATATGTCTTCAGTGTGGTTCAGTTCACGTTTGAACAAACTTCAATAGGATCTTTAAGGAGACCCCATTATGGGCTGCAAAGGGTCAGGGTTAACTACTGATTTAGAGTCAGATTACTCTCATAAAGGGTGATCTGATGAAGTTTTAGTTAACGTAACCTCCACTGGCCATTTCTTATCAATATAACACATCTATCCATTAGTGCTTCTTTGAAGGAAGTGGGAGGGTTGGGGGTGGTCTGCTCAGAGGAGGGCTTGGACATGCTGTTCATTGACGGAAAAAGTAGTGATTTTTCACTGTTACATAGACTGCTTAATAACTTTCAGCACTAATAAAAAGGGCATTTCTCTACATTGTGATGTCAAGAGTGGAGTTCATGGAGATGTAAGTAGACATATAGAGATATGCATTAGCCTTCCCACACTGCCATATAATATCATCACTTACAACTAAGCACAAAGTTTAAAATGATCATAACAAAAAGGGCGTTTCTTACAGTCTTGAGGATTCGAGGCTCTATCCAGGCTTCCTAAAATGTTTGATGATGTGGCCCACACAGATTTAGTGGTTTTGGGTTTCCACCAACGATTTTATAAAGCTTTCAATAGAGAGAGAGAGCCAGAGAGATGGAGAGGCCCATTGAAGGAGAGAAGCCTGTATCATTACTGGGCCCTCAAATTGTAATCACTACCAGGTTTACACTGTTCTAGTCTGGTACCTGAGTCTGCCCTGCATGCTGCCCTGTAACATTAACAGAAAGCACACATAGAGATGGAGATACAGACATAAACAGAGGGGCCGACTGTTTGACTTCTATAAAAAGTATATGTTGCAGATGTTGCAATATAAATACGATACTAAATCATTTCATCCTGTCCATATAAACCAGGCTGATATACACTCAATATTAAAAACATCTGAAGATTTGGAGGAAAGCGTCAGTATGTGATGAGGGGTGTTCGCTGCTCTGCTCTCTTTGATGCTAATAAGGAGCACACCTTCGCTCACCCACACTCTGTTCATTATTACAAGCACATGAGCCAGCTGGACCTGCATGCACATATGTGTTTGGATTTAGGCAAGAAGAAATGCAGATTGGGCTGATATCATCACACAAACCTTCACGATTATCTAACAAATGTAATGCCCTGATCATGACCTGGCAATCATAAACACATGCACTTCTACACACATGAACATTCAGACCACTTACAAAAGCAAACTCGACAAACGCGCTAGATGGACCTGCATCGTATTTATGTGTGGCAGTGCTACCTCTAGACGGGTCTCCATACATCAATTCAAAGTGTAATTAACCTTCAAACATGTGAGAGCACTTTCCACTGACATTTTTAACATGGAGTTACTCTAAAAACACACATCTGAATGTTTTTGAGACCTGAGCACAGATGTGGAAGAGTCTGCAAGTACTTTTCTCACATAGACAAACACAGTCACATTGCACTATAATGTTAACTTAACTTACATAATATACCTCTAAAACTCATGGATATAGCCATGAACTAAGAGGGATCCTGTAAAACCTCTCAGTCCAGTATTTTAAACTGTTTTATCACATCAGTGTCCTACTCAAACCAGGTCCCACACTTCTCCTTGGACTGTTAAAAGACAAGAATTACCATAATTATTCTACAAAGACAACCAAGGGAGGATCTAAAGAGTCCCTAATAGAATTACAGACCATTAGCACCTCCTAAAACCCTTTAAACCACTAGTCTTCTACTTAATTCATGCTTTTAAGGTGCAAATTGCCATTTTCAACATTTACACCTGGAGGGTTCTGGTTACCTGTTATTTACACACAAGAAATTAACACTAATGTTACAAGAGGGCAGTGGAAATGGCAAAGGCTGAGAGGTAGATGTCTGGAGCTGTTCACACGATAACATCCCATTCCCAAATTTTTGAGGGTTGATGTTCGTGTATTTACATTTATGACATCTTTTAATGGCATGAGCTGGATTAAAATCAGGAAATCAAGTCATTGCACCAGTGAATAAAATGAGGCAGCAAAACTAACGAACAGATTTTCTTAGGGTGGCCGCAAAACCAACATGAAAAAAACCCCCAACTGTCCAAGATTAGATCTGTTATTTCACTGCCTGTAGTACACTTTGCAGAGGATCTGAAACTGTGTCCGGTCATGCATGACACCCACCTCTCTTTGCTGAGTGCCATGCGTGGGGGATCTAAGTTCGGATTCTCCATGGACTCCATTTGTGGGCAGCGCAGGAAGTAGTAAAGGGTGTGGAGGGCGTCCGGTGACCAGGACACGGGCTGCTGGGGACGGGCGTGGCGGGCGGGGCTCATCCCTGCACGCACTGAGCTCAGGCGTTGCATGTGGTGCATGGCGCGGGACACCAGGTCACCTGCAGCAAAAGAAATGCAACAAACAGCAGTTAGTTTTGCCCATTAGAGATTTAGAGGTGTCATTTGCTCAGCTCATTATTTATTAATAGCCTCATAGTATTATGGTCTGTATCATTACTCAAAAGGTAAGTACACGATGTCAGACCTAAATAAATGTCAAGTGGCACATCAAAACTTTTAAGCTATAAAAACAGTTCATGTTGTTCAGTAGAAGCCTTGTGGGCCAGCAATCAAACCGGATTTCCCCCTTTTCCTAAATTACTTACATCCAGCTCCCCTTACTCATTACCCTCTCTCAATGTCTCTGGTGGTATTTGCCATTAACATGTCATTAACAGTAAGCACAGCCAGACGGCCAGTCTAAATACTCATTCATCTTAACTCACTGAAAGAGTTAATGGGCTGAAAGACAGTAGATCACCGGTTCTAATGAAGCTGTTCAGCTGTTTGATTGACGTTGTACAATCACTGCACAGAGCCTGCACAAGTGGGTGTCAGTCCACTAAATGATAGCAGCGGGGTTAAGATCCATGATTAAGGCTCTTTAAATACATGAAACTTTGTCTTAAATGCCAGTTTTGTGAAAACATTACTGTATTTAGAGAAAACACCCATGTTATCAGTGCGTTTGTCGTCCCATTCCGCCAGCCACTTGTATAATGCGTATTTACAGTGACTAAAAAGACAGGGCAGTGAGCTGGATAGAGTAAAGCATTTAGATAACATCATGACCGTGAGCGTGACCATATGTGTCAGAACAGGAGTAGAGTGAGATACAATATATCACATTAAGGATATGTGGAGATGGGGTAGAAACTGGCATCGTGACTGAGGGAGGCCTGGTGGAACTTGGGATCGTGTAACACTCATTTAACATAATTACTTCTGGGTTAATTTCTAACCAGATTACCGAGACTAGAAGGATGTATGGAGGCCAAGGCTGCGGATATCAACAGTGTGCATGTGTGTGTCTATATTAGGGGTCTCTGGGTACTACGAGGGGGATTTCATTGGAGTAGCCCTCCCAAAACAGACCCCACTTAAAGCTGAAGGGCCTCCTTTGTGTTAACCACCACCAGCAGTCCCTGCAGGAGGTCTCCTAGGAATTCTGGCCCAAGATGGAGAGCCTCTCCCAGGCTTTCCAGTCCATATTATGTCCTGAGGCTAAACTGAGCTGTGGGGGTCAGAGGGTTATGAAATACTTCATTCTAAGATGACAACTTATATTGGATTTTTTTTTTTTTTTTTTGTTGAGGCCAAAAAGTCAACACACTGTGACACACTCACCTTCTTAATACATATTTGTAAAATGTGGAAATGAGAGAAAACGCTTAAAACACAGAAAAAGTTTCAACGAATTGGGTAACTTGAGGATGTCGACTAATCTCACACATAGTAATAACTTTCTCAGCGGATTCAATGTGACCCCTCAATGCTGATTGGGGTTACAGGCTTAAGCAGAAAGCTCAATTTATTTTTTGGCTAGTCCAGCACTGATCTTTAATATTTCTCTTCGTCAAATGGAGTTTCACATACTAGCAATTTCCCATAGCTGGAGGAAGACCACCGCTGAGCTGCAAATGAAATTTTCAAACACTTCTGAAGACATCTTTCAAAGCCAGGCCATTGGTTACGCTATATTTCCAATGATTTTGGACATTTAGCTGAGATGTCCAATGCCCTGCCATCCGTTATCCATCATGTTTATGTATGCTGTGTGTTCCTGTGTCTGGCCAAGTCCAGTCTGGAGATCCAGCAGGACTCGGCAGCTCGGTACAGATGCTCCTGTGTCTGCCCGGTCCCTTGAGCTTAGATCAGCGTGCCAAGTCCTCTGTGTTTTTGTTGTGTGTATGTGTATTGATGAATGTTTGCGTGTGTAGGCGCGAATGACTGTGAAGCATGCCAGTCCTGCCCAGAACAGCCTAGCTTCACACCACCAAAGAGATGTGGCACAAAGAGAGCACTGAGCAAGTGAGAGAAAGAGTGTGTCTGTGTCGGAGAGCGTGTGTACACTTTCTTAATGCCCCGCTAACGGCCGTGGTGTATGAACGTGGCCTTGTGCTGGGGAAACAAATGGCAGAGTGTTAGTTAATTTGGAGAGGGGAAACCTATCCCCTCTTCGGCCAACACTAATCTCCATCCCTCCTCCTCTTTCCCTGCCCTGACAATCTCACTCTTCACCTCTCTACCTCTCCATCATTTCCCCTTACACATCTGACAAACCCCACACCCCACAGATCTAAATCCTGCGTCGCCCACTATGCCCTCCATCCTTAAACTTAATCCCTTCCATTTCCAAACTCCTTTCCTACAGCTCCCCTTTCTCGTCTCCTCTCTTTACCGGATTCTAGTTCCGTCTCAACTCCAACGCCGCATTCACATTAAACAAACAGCACAGACAGTAAAATACAGTCTGATGTGTATATCAAGGACTGATAATATTTTCATCCCATATTAGACTCAAAAAGTTAAGACAGTAAAGCAAAGACCTTCCCTATGCAAGCGCTCGAGTCTTTTTTCATTAGCAAATATAACTCTAGCCATTTTAAAAGACATTTAAACATAATGACTGGCACGTTATTATTTTTTATTTGGATTTTAAATATGAACTCTGTCCTCTGATGTACTCACATATATTGTTAAAAGCCCAATAAACACACTATTGTGTACATACAAGTAATATAGTGCCAGGAAATCTAAATGAAGCACCTCAATGAAGTCCCTAATGGCATTTTAACAGTAGCGTGCATATTGTGTACTGTATACTTTTCCATTAAAACTACATTTACCAAATTGCCTTGAACAAACAATGCTTCTCTTTTGACAGCCATATAACTAAGCAGGGGAGTTAAAACAAACCAAGAAAGCAGGAAAACAATGTCCATAAAGAGAATAAAGACTATCAAGGGATATAAGTATACGATGACGAAATAAAAGTCGAAGACAGCTGACTCAGTATTTTGTCATTAACTAACAAAAAAAAGGGAAAAAAAAGAAACAGGCCACCATGTAGTTGGACTTAACCTGATGTGTCCTGCTTGGTAGAAGAGCAAGTAAACAAGCAGGCAACAAAATATACAACGGGGCAGACTATATGGAAACAGAACAATTATCACTCTGTTCTCAAGGGTTCCAAGTGTAAAAAGCAATTTCATTTATTATTTATAGAAAAGAGGAAATTAGATGTTTCTCACCATAAAGCACAAGATGGAATGATAAGTCGAAGAGTGAGGGAATGTCACCTCTGCAAAGCAACTTTGTGAAACATGTCTTTTTGCCAGAGGAGATGCCTCTTGTCTTTCAGCAAATGAAAGTAGGAATGTCTTAGAAGAACACTGACATTACCTGGACTGCTATATGGAGAATGTTATTAAGTGTCACAACTTTTACATTTGAGTTGTTTAAATAATTGGTGATGTGTTACAATCTGCACTCACTGAGTTCAGAGATGCTGCCCACACACGTAGCCAGCAGGGACTGTTCCAGCGTCCTCAGCTCCAGTTGGGCATAGGCATCCTCCCTGCTGTCCACAGACGTCTGCTGGTTCTCCGTGTAGGGACTGAAATGGGCCGGAAGAGACAAAACACCTACAAAAAAGGAAAGAGGCATTTAGAATTAATATAATCTGTTTGGGTGCAGTGCGAAAAAAAAAAAAAGAAAGTGCAATCAGAAATTCACATTGCCCCTACAGCAGGCCCACAACAACTGCTGGTAGTATTTACTTAGTGTAACACTAATCCTAGTAACATGTAACCTGTACTGCTGAGGGCAAATAAACACACAAGGGAACATGAGCCTTGCTGTCAACACAGAGAAGAAAATAAACAGAGTCAACAATGACATTAGGCTAATACAAACAGAAATGAACAGTCTGGTGCATTTTTCTTTCTGTTTATGAAAAAACAGAACAGATTACAGCTTGACCATGTAAAGGTATATAATGTTATTGTAGAAAAATAACCGAGGTAAAAATTTCAAAGTAATATGGACAGTCAGAAATATATATGTACTGAAGTTCAGTAAGATGAATTTATTTAAGAAGAATAAGAATAAGTTTTATTGTCATTGCAAATACTATTGTACAGTGCAACAAAATTTGCTTTTACATTCTGTAAGGTGCACAGGTAAATACACACATCAAATATACAGTGAATAGCAAGTATAAAACAGTCATGTAAAAAGACAATGTAAGAATAAAAAACAGTCAATTACAATAAAGGCACACACAACAAAGTGAGTCCAGTGTTTAATGACGTCAACAATAATCTGTCGACAGAGGACTGAAAAGGTCAACGATCACCATCAACTCCAGAAACATCAAACCTCTGTGTTTAACTTTTTCTAACAGATTTCTCGCTGTATTTCAGGTTGTTTCAGGTGAAGAGAAGTGATAAGACACAAACCCTTACGTGATTTTTGTGTGTGTGTGTGTGTGTGTGTGTGTGCTAGGACTACTATGGCTATTAGTCTAACTAGGGTCAGTCTAGGACATGCGTGGCATTTCCTCTTCAGCTGAATCTCTGGAGACAAAGCCAACCCAGCCCAGCTATCTCTGACATGGTGTATGTAATGTTAAAAGGAGGATGGAGATCAAATTCAGATGACATTAAAGTGCGCAATTAGTCAAAACTCCCTTGTAAACACTGACAACAGTAAAATTCAGATGATTAAGCTAACAGGTTAACACCAGGTGTACTCCTTTATTCAACATGACAGCCGGTTGTCAGAGTAATTGGTGGTGAGGAAATGACATCACTCTTACATAAACCAGAGATGTCATGATGTTCGTTCATTGCTGTGTTTGCTTCTCTCCAGCTAATATGAATAAATGTTGTGATGAGTGATGATGAGACCACACTGAGACGATTCTCTACTTTTGGTAACTCTCAGGAGGCTATTAGCTCTTACACCTTCATTAAGTCTGTCTGTTTTGAAACCAGGAGCAATATATGGTTGTACAACATCCAGAGATATTAGCTACTGTGTGTCGAGTTGATCCGGATGAACATGGATGCCCAAAAGCTAACCTTTATTTTGGCTTAAGAATCAGAGGCGAGGTTCCTGCCAAGCCAGAGGAAATAAGCGGGGGATGACTTGGGATAGAAAAAAAGAAATGGAAAGAGGAAAGATGATCGGGGCAGGTTTCTGATTTATTTACAAAACCTGAGGGGAGAAAAACCTCCTCATCTCCTACTCTCCCAAAAGGGAATAGATGGGCTGCCATCCCTAAAATGACATTCCCATGTGCTTCCGGGGAAGCGGTGTCCTCTTATTGGAATCTGTGAAGGATGCTGAGAAGAAAAGCTGATGATGCGTGTTCGAGAAATTCCTTTAAGCTTAGTCTGAGGTAAGAAAAAAAAGAAGGGGAAAAAAAACCCAGCTGACTGAGTTCAGGGGAACAAAGGAAAGAATATTTTAGAACCTTTTGGCAACCAATAAATCTTTTTACAGAACACTGTTACGCTTACAAACATATTTGTGCATCATAAATCGCATAGTTCAACCTGGTGACAGTAAACACATCCTGTGCAGTTTCCAAAGGTCAACTGATCTGATCAAATGCTAAAGCAGACGTTCAGACAATAAAAGATTACCTGTATTTTACGGCTTATATTTAGCACACTGTGTATAAAGTACATCCCATCTCATCTATGTACCCTGTTTTCTGCTTTCTCTTTGGCTAAACCAAAACATATGCTGCAGTGAAATCTACAGAATTAAATGACTCTATTAGGCCTGTACAACCAAAATTATTGTTAATGGTTTCTGCTCTGATTCCCAGCAGTGAAGGGCATTTTCAGCTAAACAGGCTACTGTAATGCACAGGCTGACTTGTGTGACTTGTGCTATGTTTGTGTGTCTGATGTAACTTGCCAGCAGGATTGGTTCCGTTTATAAAGCAGGGTTTATGACCCACAGTGGAGACTTTATCTGCCTCATCACATTGCCACACACTGTTTTGTCTTACATGCTATAGTAGTTGCCCCAGAGGACAGTAGAGCATTGTGTTATCTGTGTATGGACACAGATGACACACTATGCAGCGCATTATTTCTTTAACAACAAAAGGTGGGTAACCCATAGTACATCTACTGGGTGTACATCCTGTGCTCCATGTGATATCATAAGCTCTACATTGATTGCTCTACTATGAGAGATGTTATTGAGCGGGACTTCGTGATTCAGAGTAACATTACACATTACAAGTTGTCCTCCTAAAACAAAACTAAACAGAAGAGGAGAAAGTCCATCTATATTATTGATCATAAATGAAAACCAAAACATCTCTCTGCTCCAGCATAGTTATGCAGCCTAAGGCAATTCAATGTCATTCAAAACTCCATCTCTCTCTCGTACTTTCTCTGCACCATCTGACTTGTATAATATGTGCTGACTGCTCACTCTAATACAATGGAAACAGCTGCCTCTAGCAGAGTACTGCTGCTACAATGACCTTGCATGTCAGATAAACAAACTGTACACAAGCTTAAACACGTACTTATGCACTCACACGACCATAGTAAACTTAAGTCTGTCCATATAGTTTGTTTCCTTGAAGTATACACTGTATTGAGTGTCTTTGTCAATTAAACACCAGCTCCTGCTTTTACAGCTGGTTACCTATCCCTAGAAATGCTACAAACATGGCTGTGAATCTATTTTTCACGAAGGCCATTCACACAAGGTAAGTTAGGTGAGGTACATTTAGCACAGCAGGGTCTACACAGCTGAGAACCCTCATTATTTACCGTGATACTTTCTCTTGCTCTGCGTAATCTCCTCAACTGACTTACCATTCACTAGCATGGTTTAAATGAAGTGGCATCCATGGCAGTTTTTAATGTATATAACAGCCTGTTGTTGGATTCTAGCTTAAGCTGGTGGCATTCGTGCCTCCTGGATTTAGAAACATGCCGTCTCATTTGCATCTCTGAGAGTGTGTGAAAAATCTAAAGTGTTTACAGGTGTGTCTGTGTACGTGTGGAAGCATGTGCGAATGGGTGAGCAATATTCTCCAAATCAAAGTCTTTTAGTGTGATTCGCAAGAGCATCACACTGACATCATCCCAGTCCTCAAACTGAACCTTTCTGCATAAAATACATTCAATAGTTCCAAATAGAAACCTAATAATAACCCTAAGACTAGATGTTAAGAACCAGTAGATCACAGTGAATTAAGATCAGCTGTTAAAGACTAGGCCGCATTTTTTGCCTCTTTCCAAAACCAATTACAGTAATTAGAATTGTCCACTTCATCATAACAGAACAGACTTAAGCCGAGATTAACCATTCTTAAAATACCCCAAGGTTTGACCTCCAGTGACACAGTTCAAATCTGAAATCTTATCATAGTTTCAATTGAAATCTGAGGCTTTTAGACACCACCGCACTCCCACTGGTTCCCACAGTCCCACCCCGGCGCTCGCTTCACCGCTGAACCCCAGCCTGCGTCATCTGGGCCTGATGCAGGTCCACAAGCCAACCAGGGCCTGTCCCCGCCACCACCACTAATATCATGGGCACTGACAGCTCGTGCACTGCATGCATCATTTTTCTCTGGCACTGAGGAAGAATCTCAGGGTATAAACACAGGGGAGGGGATGGGAGGAAACGCCGCGAGGAGAACGGGGACGTCACAGTCGCGGACTTCTGTTGGAAGACGAATGAGTCATACAGAGAAGGGACATGACTGAGGCGGGGCAGGGGGGAATATCTGAGACTATGAGGAGGGTGAGGCAGGGGAAGACAAGTGGCACAAGGGATCCATTCTTTTGCGGCCATTATGGTTCCATTTCTGAGGTTGACCCTGCAGATGTCATGTGGGAATCCCAGCTACAAATCACAGCTGAAACTTACCACAAAGCCTGTGGCAGTCCTCAGCCCATCCAAACTATCTCTTAAAACCATTACATTACTCTCCACGCTCGGCCAAGCTATCACTCACAATGCTGCCGGTGTCGCTGCTTAAAACAAGGTCAGAAAAATCTGACAACTACTTTTTCTTAAGTTAAAGGTTCTCTGAAACTACGCCAAGCCAGGCTGTCACTTTTAATTAAGTGTTTTTATGGGCTATATCACATCAATAATAACACTGTCAACTCTCAACGTCCAATTTTGAATATAATGTCAAGAAATTGCTTTAAACGTCAGCTTCATGAGCTGTCAAATGTGCCAAAATACACTTTCTTACAGCTGACGAATCTGAACACATCTCAGCCTTCCCACGCGTTTCTCAACTATCAATCTTTGTTACTTTCTCGTGTTATCGTACATTATTTTTATCAGAGCAGCAGCTGACCACTGTGGCAGAAAATATCTAGCATTTGGAGGATATTAATGCTCCTCATATCTCCTCCTTTAGCTTTTTTGGAAGGTATTTGGGCTTTGCTTTTTGTAACTGGCCAGAACAAGCAGAAAGAACAGTTCGTATTTCTTCAGCCATTGCAAAACTGCACGTTTTGAATCAACTCAGGATAATATTTTCACTTATGAGTTTGTTAAGCCAACATTCATAAATCAATAAGACACCTTTGTGTCTATTTAACTATTTATGTAATAAATTCAATTAAATAATGTGACCGATCTAAACAGCTAATGAATAGTTGATGACTTTGTTACCTTGGGTTAAGCGTATACTAGTGACACGTTTCCTCTTAAAGACATTCAGCCCTTGAACATTTCATCATGTGCTGCCATATTCCACCACTACCTTTGGTCTTCATCTCTGTTCCCACCGGCTTAGCCCTGGCGACAGTACATTTTTGAGCCATAATTGGTCTGTGTGCTCATTTGTTTTGTCTACCAAAGTGAGGGTGTTTGAAAGACTGAAGGACATGATCGGCTTTTCTCCTGTTATACTTTCTCAGTAAGCGAACAGAAAAACACCAAGACTTCAGAGAATGTGTGCGCAGTCTCACACACAGCAGACAACACCTGCCCTGCCTCATTAAACAGTCTCTTCATTCATTATATGGTGGACAGATCAGAGAGCTAACGAAAAGAGGCATCAAAGCTACTTCCCCTGCCCAAAAAGCAGCTCTGATTCTGGTCCAAGAGGCAGAGCCTGTCCCTGTGTGGAGGCTGGAGGGTGGACAGTCACACAATAGGACAGTGTTTGACAGGGTGTGTATCTGTCCCCACAGTCTCCTGATCTCTGTCTTTCATAAAGTGTATCTTTTACACAATAAAAGACACACACATGCTTGTGCTTCCTTTCATGGCGGTGGAATCCATAGGCCAGATGTGATCCATCCTTCACATGGTCGGGCTCTTGTTTTCACTGTTAAAGGCTTAAAAAACACCTGTTTTTTACACTTTCAACTTCACCCAGACATAAACATCGACCGCATTCTTCTGTTTTAACAGGTTATGCACCACACACAGATCTTTTATTGGAGACCATGAGTATGAACTTAAATGGTACTTTAATTTAAACTTAAATGGTACTTTAATTAATTAATTCTCGGTACTATGGAACAAAAAGGGATAATCTTTGTTCATCTACAGCGAGTGAAGGTTTTCAGTGTTAAGGGTTAAAAATATCCATGAGTTTGCTTGCTCTGGCAGACCCTCCTCAGGATCTTTATCTAAACAGAATTCAAGTGGGACAGAGCGGCATTGAGAACGTTAAAGTAGTCTATTAGTATTTGGACTAAAAATAATCATGCATTTGAGAAGTTAACATGTAAGTGTGTCCTTCAAAATACAAACTCCCCACGTGGACGGACAGAGAAGCATTCATAAGCTGAGGCTGCTTACGCTCAAATTCTGGCCAGTTTTAAATGACCATTCAATGAAGTCTTTGTGTTCAAATTGATATGTATGAATAAAATTGCATCAAAAATGACTTAACTCTGTCATACCTGAGTGCACATACATAAGCAAACAAACACGCCTGTTAAAGTCAGATAAATCACGAAATCTGACAGACAAGTGAAGTGAGGTCTGGTCGATGTCCCTTGACGCCTCTGCTGACCCCCTAGCTGCAAGGGATCATGGGTCAGAGGTCCTGTGGAGGCTAAAAGAGGAAGTAACCTTATCATCTGTGTACAAAGCAGCTTCCTTAAGTCCATGAGTGAGGACACCCACACACACATATGTAAATCACAACATGACACCAGCTAAGATTCAAAAAGAAAGTTCCTATATTTGGTAAATGTAAAAGAATCAAAGGGGGGATAAAAACCACTGCTGTTCTCAGACTTATGCTGTTATCTAGCAACGTACTTTTACAGACTCAACAAACCACAGCATGTTTGTTGCCTCAGAAGTCAAATCACAGAGGGGGTAAAAACTAAGGTTTAGAAGGTTCAAATGTAGTTCCTGCCCACGAGCTAGAGGTAAGATATGAGGATTTCCTTGCTGTTAGATGTCTGCCAGGATTCCCAGAATAATTGAAACTGACTCCACACAGGGTTGGCTGATATTTCAAAGGGAGAGAAACCTTAAGGAAATGTACAACGCTTGCCTGCTTTTCTACTTGCGAACACTAACAAGAAAATAACACCTATCAGACAAGGAAAAATATATATATAGCTCAGTGACTCAGTGTGGACTCGAGTACATCTGGGATGTGCAAACACTTACAAATCAGTACAAGTGCAACAATATGACTGTAAAGCTGCTAGTGTAAATATACCTACCATAACTCCAAAACACTCACCCAGTTGGGAGTGACTGGGGGGGGGGGCTTTGGTTTCCCACAACGATCACCATTCTCTCCTCTACATTACTAACCCTAATCCTAAACATGACTTCAGTTTCTCCATCCCTTGTTTCTTGCACTTTCTTTCAGCTTTCCCCACCCTCCGTCTTTCTAATCATGTTTTATATTTTACATTCCAGACCAACTGCGGTGACTGCGGCTATCTAGTCTCATTCAGCATTCCCTGTTTCTTTTTTTTTTTTTTTTTTAATATATTTTATTTTGGATTTTTCACATAACAGCAATACAATCACATACATACAAGATAAAGCGACTTCCCCAGCCCA
>JAPQRQ010060077.1:0-17703 GCA_037367365.1 Apogon talboti | reverse complement strand
TATACTGTCTATTATGCCTCAGTTTATCATTTACACATTTACAGCTCTAACCAAACACACCTGATGTCAGACTTTATTTTCTGTTTAAAGTTTCTGAGACTCAAAGCTACTTATTTTGCATCTCTTCCAGGCCCTCCAGGCTCAGTCTCGGACTCCTCAGCCAGGAAAGAGGTTCAGTATGCAGGGCCGAAGTCGCTGTGCCTCCATGGATGAAGTCCTGTCCTCCAGGTACACAAACACTTCACAGTACAAGTAACACAAACACTGATAATCCAAACTACTTTTGAATAACTCGCATGATCAAATGGATGCAGCGGAAACCTATCTCACAGGGTTTCCATAGGCACTAAAAGTAAAAATAATGAGAATTTAGGACCTTAACTTTGGTCTATTTGTGTTCTTGGTAAAAATGAGTAAAAACACGACAAACTAAGCCAAGAGTTAAACTGTAAACACTTATACAAACCAGTCAGAATTCAGTGGCATTAACTCTAAACAAAAAATACACAAGTAACACCGTCATTTCAAAGTATTTCTACGGGTAATTCATGGACTCTGAAATTGCTTCATTTCCTTTTAACTTTTGATGGTCTGAACATAAAATAGCTCTAAAATCCCGTGTAAAAAAGTCTAAAATGTAACTCGTCCTCCGGTGACCCTAAGTGCATCATCAGTCTACAGAGTTAAGAGCAGCAGCACTGAAAACTCACTTCAGCTGTAAGGGATAAGCTCTGTATTATGTGGATTATCTACCCATCACTCTGTCATTTTCCACTGATAACCCCAGTCCAGGTCACAATAGATGTAGACTAAACAAAGCACCATAAGCACATATTTCCTAAACCACATAAAGATCCTTCCACAGGTCAAAAAGTAATCCAGTGTAAAATCAGGGAAAGGTCAGCTGGAAACCTGTGATCTGGTTGAAAAGAAAGACATATTACCTGATCTGTTTGACTAAGAAAAAACTCTCTGCAGGGTTTTATAGTTTATAGACGAAAAGTAAAACTACTAGAAATAAAATTACAAAAGATATGAAAATGAAAAAACTACCATTAGCTTAGTTTTGCAACATGAATCACAAATAATTTGGTGCATTGTTTGATGTGACCTCTGTAAACATCAATAAATCAAGGCTTTCCTCACACATGGAAAATGCTAACACTGAAACCAATAAAAACTAGCTAAAAACATGCGCCCCCAGGGACTCAAAGATTCCCAGAAGCTCAACCGGTTGTTAACAGCTTCTCTGCGAACAGCGGGTTAACCCTGCTGTCCCGGGTCTGAAAAACCTTGAAGCCCGATCCAGTTGAGATAAGAAAGACAGATTGAATGATCTTCCTGATGTTCATAAAACTATAAAAAAAAGTTCAGATGTAAACTGTGTTGGTCCTGTTCAGTCTGGTCCAGCATCCACGCTAAACTTTCGTCTTCTTCTGTTCCTCCTCAGACCTGCGATAATTCGTTCAGAGCTGCGATCAGCTCTTCGTCGTTGCCCGACTGAAGAGGAGGCGGGGGGCGGGGCCACGGGTCAGCCGGTGGGTCAGCTGCAGAGTCTGATCGCCCAGAGGATGCAGAGAGCCCAGGAGCTTCTGGAGGAGATGAGGCTGCAGGTACTGAACAGCAGGACCATCACCTGTGTGGTCCTCGTCTTTAAAATGAGTGAGTCCACATTGAAATAGTGGGACACAAACATAAAGATGCACCGTCTGATCACCAGGAGCTGCAGAAGGCCAAAGCAGAGAGAGAGCGAGGAGGCAGCTCTCCTTATCTGAAGAGCATCGACTCGCCTCGAATCCATCACCTCAGAGGAACTGACTCTCCTCACTCCAGGTCAGTGGGAAACACTCATTATACAGGTGCATGTTCCTGGGTTTGGGTTTCCATTAAAGTTTAGTTTGAGGTCTAGTTTTAGTTGAGTTTTTCTTCCTCTTCTGCAGGTATTATGGGGAAGGTCTACATTAAAAGAAGCCCAGTCACCATATTGTACAACACATTCTATTCTTGTTTGTCTTGAACCATTAACTATTCAACCTTCAGTAGAGATCAACTAGAGTATATTGAACCTAGAGCAGGAACACTGAAAATCCACCTTTGATATAATTATTTTGTGATGACTGGCAGTATTTTGTGTTGAAATATTTGATGTTTTTGTACGAAGGAATGCCTTTTCTAGAAGAGAACTTATCAAACACCTGAGTGTAAATAGCATCTGCCCATATCTCAAGCTAGTTTTAGTCTCAGGTTCTCATGGTTTTTGTGACCTTGTCCTTGCCTGGTTTTTATTGCCTTTGTCTCGTTGTCCTCAGCTGGTTTTTGTGTCCTTTGTCTTTGTACACAGCTGGTTTTCATGGTCTTTGTCCTCTTCTGGTTTTCATGATCTTTGTGTCTTCGTCCTCTTCTGGGTTTTATGGTCTTTGTGTCTTCGTCCTCTTCTGGTTTTCATGGTCTTTGTCCTCTGCTGGGTTTTATGGTCTTTGTGTCTTCGTCCTCTTCTGGTTTTCATGGTCTTTGTCCTCTTCTGGTGTTTATGGTCTTTGTGTCTTCGTCCTCAGCAGGTCATCTGGGTCTTCAAGGAGCAGAAGCAGCGACTCTCCTCGTCTCAAAGGAAAAGACTCTCCTCGTCTGAGAGGAAGAGAGTCTCCTCGATCCAAAGCCAAGAAGAATCGTTCCAAAGCCACTGAGTCGCCTCGCTCCAGAGGATCACATTCACCCGCCGCCAAAATAAACGATTCACCTCGACTCAAAGACTCGCCTCGAGCCACCACCAACAGCAGCAGCAGCAGCAGCAGTTCTCCAAGAACCAAGAGCTCTGACAACGTGTCTTCACCCAAACTGAACGGAACAACTGATAATGTTAAAGAGGAGAACGCTGCTGTTCAGAAGACTCCCGAGTCGCCTCCAAACTCGTCAATGGTCAAAGGATCTGATTCTCCTCAGGGCAGCGAATCAGATTCTCCTCGTCTGCTGAGCACAGAGTCTCCAAGTCCAAACTCCCCAACTCTGTCTCCACCCAAAACCCCTGAAAAGCCTCATGAGTCACCTCCACTGGTGGCCTCGGAGGAAGACATGGATGTGGATGAGGATGATGATGCGGAGGTGGAGGTGGTGCGGCGACGGGCTGAGGCTGAGCGTCTGCTGGAGGAGGCGGTGTCTTCCTGGAAGGAGGCGCAGGAGGTTCTGCAGGAGGTGAAGGAGCTGCAGAGTCAGACACTACGACGCCAGCGCCGCAGGACCTACGAAAAGATGACCACGCCAGCATCAGCAACAACCGGGTCACCTACTGCAACCGTGGCAACAGAGGAGGATGACACTCCTGCCACACCCACATCACCAGAGGAGGAAGACGAGGCGGAGACACCTTAATCTGGGAATCATTTGGTTAGTTTGTGTTTTAAAATAAAACCAAAGCTCACAAAATGGTTATGACTGGGCCAGGACATGGCTCAAAAACTTACATTAATTATATTCACATAATACTGTTAATTTATAAACTAAACTTCTTTGGTCCAACAAAAATATCAGCTGCCTTAATACACAATTGTTAGCAAACAATGATCACTGAATTATAAGTTCCTTATGTTTTAACTTTAACTTAGGCAGGTATGAGCCATTTGAGTAAATACTGTGCATCATATAGAGGAAACACGAGTGAAGTTGGTTTTAATCATTTTCTTTGTTTGCTAATGTTAGCTAACTAGTGTAAAGCTCAGTTGTTAGCTGATAGAGACAGTTAAATATTAACTATGAGTAACTTATCATATAGTAACTCATAACTTTAAATTAAGTAGTTAGATAATATTTGAGGTTGAGTAAATGCTGTGTGAGAAATTAAAGAAACACCATCAGTTACATTGGTTAAAAACAATATCTGTATATGCTAACAACTCCATGTTAAGCTAGTTAACTAATGTTAGCAACAGTTGAAACTACTGTAATAGTGTAGTATTTACTTCAACTTAACACTAAAACACATTGGTAACAAGTAAAGTAAGCTTAAACTTTTAAACTTTAGATTCATTTTCAACCATTTTCCTTTGCTACTACGCGCTAAACTAACTAAAACTAAAATTTTAGCAAACAATGAAAAAGGCGTCTGTTTCTTGACCCCAGTTGTAATGGTGTCACAGAGTATTTCTTCCATGTGAAATGGTTGTCAACTACCACACTTTATACATGAGCAACTTGAATACTTGCCTAATTGAATACTCAGTGGTCTTTGTTTGCTAACTGCTGTGTGCTAAACCTGCTAAAGTAACAGTTTTCTAGTCGATGACCACTGTATTGTCAAAGTAGCTCTCAAATGTAGTCCTCTCTATTTCTCTCTGACATTTCTGAACAATGATTACAGGAATGTGTTGTAATTATTATTATCTTGGAATATCTGTCTTTTATCTAATTTAGTATTATCTATGAGAAAATAGTAGAAAAACACAACCCAAGCTCCCTCATATAAAAATACACATAACGTACTATTTTTTAATCTATTCATTTGTCTGTCTTTTTTAGTTTGGTTTTGGAAACAGATAATTGAGTTTTGGTTTAATTTTGAAACCAGATGAACCAATGATCCTCAGATTCACCATGATGAGGATTTTACTGATTGATTATTGAATTTTCTCAATGAGAGTAGCAGCGTTTTTCAGCATGCTTTGTTACAAACACTAAACAGTTTGATTTGACTCTTTCAGTATTTTTAACGTGTGACTGTTCGATGCACATGAACATGATCTGCAACCAGCGCTACAGTTCTTCCGGAGGTTTAAAGTCCCTGAAGTGCAACGCCCTTCATCTTCTGCTGCCGTTTGATTCTCTAAATGAATTTTTAACGCAGAGGCGTCACGTTCAGCTTCTCTGATGTTGCTGCACGTTTCCTCCTCTGTCTTTATTTGCTGAAAGTGAAGTGAAAAAGCCTCTCAGGGTTTCTATTTGAGGAAAGACACATTTTTACCCTGTTGTGATGTTTTTGGAGAAAGATTTTAGGGTTTTTTGGGGAATGAGACGATTTCTGATTCAAAGGCACATTTTTCCAAGTAAAGATGTCAACGTTTTTAGGACGGAAAACTTTTTTAATATGACTCAAAAGGGCACTGAAGAGCACTAGGTTTCTTATGAAGTGGGGTCATTTTCCTGTAAATTTCTTGTTTTTAAACTCATATTGGCACAGATTATGAAGAAATGAGTTGACTGATTTGTTTGCCAAAATACAGAATATGATGTCTTCTGTCTTTTACATTTGGAGTCCCTGGTTTTGCCGTAGACTTTGTATTTCTACTAAAAGCTCAGTTCTGGCGTTTTTTACCTCAACGTAATTTAAAGATGAGAGTTTTTCAGACTAAATACAAATCAGGGAGTGTGCGTTTAATTTACTGAGCAATAAACAAAAAATGTCTTCTCTAACTGTGCAATAATGTTTCATTTGCTTTGTAGTAAAACACTTTAACAAAAAAACTGAAGTTAAAAAGTCAATTTAGAAACAGTAACGTCAGGATCAGGCTGATATTCCTTCATTTTATGCTGCATCTTTAAAACAATGGTTTCATTTATTGAACACAGATCAGCTGATTGTAAAGTCTACGATGGCTGATTGGAAATAAATTAGGAAAAACACATTTAACGAACTGCAGGAGGGGGTAACATTTGGAGAAAAACTCAGAAAATAAGGCAAGTTATTGTCATGTAGTTGTGGTTTTGTTGCTGTATGGATTCGACTTCAATATCATAGAATATTTAAGTTTTCCTTCTGGCACATTTTTGAGTTTTTCAAGCAGATTCATTTATTGCTGGCGAATTCGCAAATGTTTTTCTTGTTAGGTTGTAATTTTTGTTCTTGTAGATTTAAAATCTGAATCTCAGTTTTTTCTTTGAATATCACCCCTCTCCCACAGCTCGTAATCGAGTTTTGTTTTTTACCTAAATCAGTTCTGATTTGCTGTCGTAGAACTGCCTGACAAATACAGATAATAATATACTAAAACGAGTAACATTGCACTTGCTAACATACTGTATGTATTATTGATAGACTAATGCACAGAGTATAAACAGTTACACCTGTTGGACTGTGAGATAAATAACTACATGATTATGTGATATAGCATAAAGCATTTGAATTTATTTACTTAAAATAAGCAACACAACATTTGTTAATGTAATAATAAAAAAGCTGCAGAGCCCTCTGGTGGACTGACTGTATTAGAACATAAACTCCTACAGAAACAAGAATAAACATGAACATTATTTATTTGTGTCAGCTGGTTCAAAATAAACATCTTTATCTGTTTTAAAATAATTCTCTATTAAAATAAATTATTGGTCAAGGAAAATATTTAACAAACTCACATATAAATAAGGAAAATAATGTATTAAAGCTGCAGCTGTTTGAAATTGAAACATGCACTTTTTATTGATTGGTCGGTTTTTATTGATCAGATTCAGCTGATAAATAAACTGTCTCTTTGTTGTTGTTGTTCACTCCAATCTACTATATATTCTTTTTGTCAGTTTTTGCACTTTTGTCTTGAATAATGATGACGACGACAATAATGCTGATGATGAAGGCACTGCGTTGTTTGTACTGTGATGTTGAACAAATGGATTTATTTTTATTTACTGATTTATTTATGATCACTGTGCTCTGTATCTATGGTTCTTACTTTTTACCGAATATGAAACAATGTGTTTTTATTTTCTCTTATTTAACTAAAAATCTCTATGTTGATGTTTCTGAATGATGTTTGAAATATACAGCAATGCATTGTGGGTAAATGGCACAAAAACACTGTTTAGTTTCTGTTTTCAGCCTGAGACTAAAGCTAAAAAATACAGTGAGATGAGATTATTTCACCTGCTCTTTGGTTTAAATCTGCTTCTTTTTTTAAACAAACTGACATGTTTCCATTAAAATGTGAAATCTACCCAGTAACAGGTGATGTAGTCTCACCTCATTGAATGATTTGTTCTCCTGTTTGAATAAAAGTCTTGAAGACTAAATATGAGACTGATCAAATTTTTAGTGAGGTTTTCACTGTTTTTATCTGTTGATGACATGGGTGACCTTTTACTTTTTCATATGTTAAATTAAGCATTTGTAACCCCCTTCCTTCCTCCTTCAAACAACAAGTGCATAATTGACAATGACATCTCAGTAGGAAACCTCCCTAAAGGGGCCCCATGTCAGGGTGTAAAACACTATTGACGAGCACTGGTTTCAAGGAGCTGTCTGTAGCTTTATTTAGCTTATTTTGATAAAAAAAAAAATAAGAAAAAATTGTATTATTATCATTATTATTATTATTATTCAACGACAATATACCATGATAAATATAATTATTACAATAATGATGAATTTACTGCCTTACTTATATGGATAACTTTGGTTGTATTTATTCCCAGCATTCGCAATGTTTCAGTGTTTTAACCTCCATGAAACAGAGACTTTTTATACTCTGTTGATTCTGATTTACTTTATAACCTTGGATAAAAACATAGACTTTTACATACTGTGATTGACTACAATTGGGTCTTTTTAGACATTATGTATCATTCCTTGATTCATTGCACTTTAACATAGATGAAAGGGTTTATCCATCATCAGAAAAAACACAAAATACAAGATACTGTGATTCTGTAAACTTAATGAGAAGTGGATGGAGGATGTAAAATATTGTAACAGAATGAAACCTTTTGGTTGTACATGTGAAATTATTCAAACTATAGATTCAAACTATAGACTATAGAATATAGACAATTACAGCTGAATTATTAAATATAGATTAGTTTGCCCAGTTCTTTCCCCTTTAATTTTTAATATATTAAAATGCCTTAAACGTTACATCATCTGTACTTACAATTGTGCAGATACTCTAATTCCGGAAGAAGTTGCCCATTTACAGTACAGTCACATTGTGTGCATTGTCAGTTTTAATGTAATGGAACTCTGATATATTTTAAGTGCAGTTACATGCTGTCTATGATCAGCTTGGTGAGGTTGCCAAAGAACACCTCCCTCCTTGTTCAACTGCGTTCATTAGTCACATGACCCAGCATTGTACATCGTATCAACCCTGTGACAGTTTCCTGTTAAAATGGTCTAAAACAGAAGAACAAACAGTAGAAGAAGAGGAGAGAAGAAGTGAGGAGTAAAGGAGGTCGAGGCTTTAAACAGACGCTGCAGGGCTTTGAGTCACAATGAAAAGATACATCCCATCCCCCAGCAAACACTCCAACACACAAACCGACACACTCACATATAATCCACCCTGTGTTAAATGGAACAAAATGTAACAGTGACCTGGTTCACAATGAACCTCCGAGTGAATCGGACTTAATAAAACATGTTAAACCTCTAGAGTATCGACTGAATATCTGAAACTGAAGCATCAGACAGTGGCCGAGCGAGCATCAGGACACATGGAGAGTGCGTGAGAGAGAGAGAATCAGTGTGAATAATTTATTGCGGTCTGATGTGAACACGAATCAGCCTCCACTGGTTTACACTGGTTTATCAACTAAAACGCATTGAAATTAAGGCTGTGTTTCCATGTCTGCAACATTACATTAAAAAGGAGAATAATGGGAGAAACCGTCCAATCAGAGTAAAAATGTGTCTTATGTAATACATGTAATTAGAGCTGGACAATGCAGCCAAACATGTTAATAAAAAGGTTCTATTCAATTACCATGAAAAATTATTCTTGGTCATAAGAAGAAAGCAGACAATATTGTGGATTTAAATCGTGTGGGAAGATGACAACTATGTAAAAGATGCAACAAAAAGCAGCAAGACAGAACATACACAAAAATGGAGTTAAAAAAACTAAAACGCCTATTGTTCTGTTTGAGACTCTAAAAGATTTAAGGATTGTTGAACAAGCAGGTCAAACAAGTGTCTGAAAGGTTGAAAAAATCTGGAATCCACTGAACCTTTCATAAAATCAAAAATTGAAAGAAAAGACTGGGGGCTGCCTTTTGCAATACTAAACTTAAAATAGATAAATCTCCATCAAACTTCTGTAATGTTTTCAGAGCATGTGAATTTATTTTATACAAACATTATAGGACCTATGATAGAGCCAGGGGGAACACCACAAGTGCCTCTGATTTACAGAGTGAGAGCAGCAGTAATTAATCAATGGCTCAATTAAAACATCAAAATCAATACTACTGAACTATTCTGATAATGGATAAATTGGTTGAGTGATTATTCAATGGAAATGAATTTAACTGTCTGTGAAATATCTGTAGGTTTTCCACTGAAAAAAATCTCTGAAGATGTGGCTTTGGGCTGTAGGAGACTACCTTTTCACCATTTTACCATTAATACTAAGACACATGAGGCTGAACCCACTGGTTCTATCCCCTGGTTCTATCCACTGGTTCTATCCACTGGTTCTACCTCACCAGTGATAATGAATGTTTATATTTTTACTGTGAATCTGGAGTTCAGGTATTGTATTAATAAAACATGTTACTTCAACAAATGTCTTTAAGGTTCAGGATGCGTTCAGTGCATCTCTGATGTAGGACAGTAACACAGTGGATTTAAAAGGGCATTCCTCCAGAGATGAAAAACACTGGGATTCTCCTTCCAGCAGGTTGATCAGTTCACATCTCAGATCAGAGGTAGTAGATCCATTTAGGGCCAAGTCTTCCCTCTGCCTCCACTGTTTGAGCTATACTAGGCTAACATCTGAAGAGATGTGTTATCTGTGTGTATTACTGTGAAAATGTTTGGACTGCTCCTTTAACCCTGTTTTCTGTGTTTCATGTGGTGACACTCAAACAGAGCACGCATAACAGCAGTAGATTAGTCATCACACGAAGCTCACGCATGCATACGTAATGACCACACAGACACACAGATGTAGAGGTGGAGCTGTGTAATGGAGCGATGGCCTACATCTGCTCTTCAGTACAGCTCACTGACCTCATCCTGTCTGCACAAGGCAATGTGAAGAGAACCCAACATCAGACCTGGTCTTCACAAACCAACCACAGACTTTACCACCCATTTAGAGTTTTTACAAACCAGGCAATCTTCACCAACCAATCAGAGTCTATACCAGGGGTGTCCAGGGCCAGTGTCCTGCATGTTTTAGATATTTCCCTCTTCCAGCACACCTGGTTCAATTAATGACAGTTCATCACCAAGCTCTGCAGAAGCCTCATAACGATGTAATGGCATCCAGGTGTGCTGGAAGAGGGAACTCTCTAAAACATGCAGGACACTGGCCCTCGAGGACCGACTTTGGACACCCCTGGTCTATACCAATAAGATGGAGTTTTTATGGACCAACCAGAGTTTTACAAACTAACTGGAGTGTTTACCATCAAATCAGAGATATAGACCAGTCGCAGCCTTAACTCATAAAGACCCAAACATCAGTCAATCATAGACATCAGTCTATACCAACCAATTTGAATATTCATCAACTACCTGGAGTCTTTACTACCCCACTGGAGTTTTACAAACCAATTGCAGTGTTTACTGACACATTTTAGACTTTAGAAACTACTTGGAATCAATAAAAGTCATTCCAAAACAATCAGAGTCCTTATCAACCTATCAGAGTCTTTACCAAACCAAATGGAGTGTTTACCACCAAATCAGAGACTTTATAAACCAGTTGGGAGTCTTAACAAACCAATCAGAGTCTTTGTCAACCAATCGAAATCTATACTGAAAAATAAGGGTCTTTACCAACTAATTAAGGTCTTTCAAATAAACACGAGCCTTTTGCTGACTAATCAGAAACTTTACAAACTAATCCAAGTCTTTACAAACCAGTCTTTACTGACCAATCGGATACCTTCAAACCAATCAGTCTTTACCAGCCAATCAGAGCCATGAGTCTGTACCAGCCAATCAGCGATTTCGCAAACCAATGTTACCAACAGGTACAAGATGAAAATAGGGTAAAATTTGTCAGTAGATGAAAACGCTTTCCCCACAGTCAATCTCTGTTCTACTGGAGGAAACCAAAGTGTGGGGGTCTACCACCTCTAAGTGTTCAACACATGGAGGAGGATGAACAGCAGCCATTTTTCTGCTCGTAGCAACAGAACTAAAAATACTTCCTGTTTATTATCGGACTTCACCACGCTCCAGCACACGCAGTGATGTCATTAGTACTGAGGTCACGGTGATGTCATTGACCCCTCCCCCTAAAGCGGCGTGTATATGCGTTTACGTTTCTATCATAAAAATAACATGACGGCCAAAAGCTTTCAGCACGCAGAGTGTAAATATTTCAGCTGATACACACACTTTACAAAGTACAACCTGGAAAATATTAAGGTTAGATTGAACCTGGGTCGGATCAGTGATCAATTTATTTATGGAGACTTAAAAACCTCGGCTGATATAAAGTACTGAACAGAGGAAGATAGACACAACAAGAACAGACATGATACTGAAACAAAATTAGAAATAGGTCAATTAAATGATCAGTTCACTGATTTTATGAACAAACAACAGCAGTGTTATCTGTGTGTATTACTACCATTATTATTTATTTATTTTTATGAATTTATTTATTTTTCCACTTAAACAGGAAATATTACAGTAAAGCATTGGAGGATAGCGAAAACAATATTCAAATGACCTGGAAAGTAATAAACAATATTATTCAGAACAAGTGTTCTAAGTCTGAACTTCCAAATTATCTCATCAATGAATTAAATTCCAGCCTGGAAAATTTAAGCAATATTGTTGAAGACTGTAATGATTATTTTGTGGATGTTGGCTCCACTTTGGCCAGAAAAATTGTTGTTTCTAATGACAAAAAATATATATTTAATACTTTGACAAAAGTTACTAACAATTCAATGTTTATTTGTGGGGTAAATGGAAGTGATGTTATAGAAATTGTAAGAAAATTCAAAAACAAAACATAACATGACATAAACTCTATTGAAATGGTGATTGTTAAGGAAGTCATCCATTCTATTGTGCGACCTCTGACCTATATATGCAACCTATCTTTTGAAAAAGGAGTTTTTCCTGATAACATGAAGATAGCTAAGGTAATTCCAATGTTTAAAAATGGGGACAAACACAGCATGGAAACCGACAGACCAATATCGCTTCTTCCTCAGTTTCCAAAAATATTGAAGAAATTATTTGTGAAACAGCTGAATTTATTTATTGCTAAAAACAAATTATTAAGTGATTACCAGTTTGGTTTCAGAGAGAACAGTACGACTTCCTTTGCAGTCATGCAGATGGTAGAAGAAATTGCAAAGACCAGAGAAAATGATGAATGTTCAGTTGGTATTTATATTGACCTGCAGAAGGCCTTTGATACAATAGACAACAGTCGGCTGTTGAAGAAACTGGAGGATTATGGGATGTGTGGGGTAGTTCACGCTTGGTTAAAAAGTTACTTAAACAGACAGCAATGTGTGCAGATTAAAGATGCTGTGTCAGGACTTAGGGAGATCACCTATGGAGTACCTCAAGGATCTGTGATTGGTCCAAAGTTATTCATACTGTATATTAATGATGTACTTGACGTAACAAATTTCTTCAAGTTTGTGGTTTTTGCAGATGACACAATGTAATTTGCTCAGGTAAAATATTAGATGAACATTTGAACAGAGTTGAGAGGGAGTTGGAAACACTAATGTTGGTTTGATGTCAATAAATTGTCTCTGAATTTCAAGAAAACTAAATTTATGGTTTCTGGAAGTCATCAAGAAATTATTAATGATGTTAAACTAAAAACCTGTAATAGTGAGATCGAAAGAGTATTTATGACAAAATTCCTTCGGGTTGTGATTGACCATAAATATGGAGACAATATATTGATTACATCAAAGCTCAACTTTCTAAATCTCTTTTAAATTATAAGGGTTAGGGTTAGTACCATTTATTGTTAAATTTTTCAACCTTACCTGTCTTACTGTGTGGTGCTATGGTGATCCACCCTCAAAACAATAACTAATCCAATAATTGTCCTGCAAAAACAAATACAAATCATCCATAAAGCTGATCATTATCTGCATACAACTCCACTGTGCCTCAATTCTCGTTATGAAATTCAGAGACTTGTTTTATTACAAAACTGTGCAAATAATGTTTTGAGCCAAACAAAGGTCACTCCCAGACTCTGTTCAAAAGTTCTTTTCGATACGGGACAGCAGGGATGATTTCAGAGGTGTTTGTATGTTTACTGTACAAAAAACCGTTAAATATATAAAAAGAAGATGTATTTCTGTTATTGGGGTTAAATTATCAAATGACATAAATATACATTTAAAAGATGTGCAATTCATTAATGGTTTTCAAAACAGTAGTTTGTAAAGATATTTTCAAGGACTACAGGCAGGAATGATTTTTGATGTTTTGATTGGTAGAATAAAATTGATTTGGATTTAAATATAGTTGTATATTTGTAAATATAGTTATATATAAGCATTTAGCTTCTGCCTAAACCTATTCAGTCTCAACAGAATTCAGTCGGTTGACTTAAAATAAGCCTCATTTTTTGTATTTTCTGTATTGTGGATGATGACTGAATAAACCTAAACCTAAGCCTAAAACAACTCCAGACTTACCACAAAATATGCAGAAAATGACCCTGAACCCACGCCAAATTTTTTTTAAAAGTGTCCAAACTCAGTGATGATGTTAAACAAAATAACTTCCTATATAGTAAGTGGTTGGAAAATCTCTCTGAACTCACCGTGAAAAAATTGGCCTGAACAAAAAAAAAATCTGCAACTTCAAATTCATTACTAAAAATGTTTTTAAAAAGTGAAAGGAGTGTGGGGAAAAAAGTGTAAAACAGACCTTCATCATACCATCAAAAATAAAATGACATGGAACACACCACCAAAAGTCAACAACAACATAAATAAGATAAACTAAAGCCCAGAGCTGCTCTACATGTGTCTCACTTTACCTCTTGACTGAGGACATGGTCAGCTGACCCTCAGGGACCAATCAGAGTGCCCAATGACTCAGTCTCACGTTATCTCAAGGGACTGATGGGATAGGGGGGTGGGGGGGTGTCACAGCTGTTGGACCCATTAAAGGAGCATTTACCAGTTTAATGTGGTTAAATTCAAGGAGGTGAAGACAGACGAGGGGGATGGGGTTGAGGGGTCAGAGGTCACCCCTCCTCCTCATCTCCCCATAAGAAAAGACAGTCCAACTCTTCAGCCTGAGAATGTCCAATCACAGAGTCAAGAGGAAAAACACAGTGAACACAGAAAAATAATCACTAAACTATTAAAATATTAACCATCAGAGTCTGAAACAGGTTAAGCCGGTGGAACAGACCTTTAACACAGACAGAACTTAAATACAACAACACTGAATCCTCTACAATCAACGATATAAAGAAATATTAAAATATGAAACAAAAACAGTCAGTCAATGTCCAATACAAAGACAACAGCGCCATCTGCAGGACGGACACAGAACATACACTCAACTCATGCCCGAAGGTATGAGGATGCCACTGGTAACCAGCATCTTCAAATCTAAAAAGACATCAATGAGGAACCAAAACTCACAAAAACAAACTGAGAACCATTGGAGGAACTCCCAGAACCTTGTGCGGAACCTTTGGACCTCCTCAGTGAGGGATATAACCATCTAATTACAGTAGAATGTCTTGCATTCCACTGAAACATCATACAGAACGCATAGAACCTCAATATGCAGGACCTGTAGAACCTCATTATACAGAACACATAGAACCCCATCATGCCGTACATATAGAACATCACTATATAGAACCCATAGAAACTCATGATGCAGGTCCTGTAGAACCTCATTCTATAGAACACATAGAAAACAATTATACATAACCTGTAGAACATCATATAGAACACATAGAACCCAATTATACATAACCTGTAGAACATCATATAGAACACATAGAACCCAATTATACATAACCTGTAGAACATCATATAGAACACATAGAACCTCATCATGCAGGACTTGTAGAATGTCATACAGAATCCATAGAACCTCATCATGTAGATCCTGTAGAACCTTATTACAGAGAACATATTGAACCTAATTGTACAGAACATGCATGACCTCATCATACATAACCTATAGAATCCCATCATTTGGGGTCTGTAGAACTGTATTTATCAGGGACCTCGTCATAAAAAACAGAGAACCTCATCAGACAGGACCTGTAAAGCCTTATCATATAGAACAAAAAGATCGTCATCATATAGAACCTCATCAGACAGGACCTGTAAAGCCTTATCATATAGAACAAAAAGATCATCATCATATAGAACCTCATCATGCAGGGCCTGGAGAACCTCATGATACAGGAGCCTAATCATACAGAACCTCATAAGAGAGAACACACAACTTCATGTTATGGAACCTACAGAAGGACTAGTACCATACCAGTGTAATTGATTGATTGGACCTACAGAACCATAACATACATGATGTGTGGAATGTTATCACAGAAAATCAACAGAACCTCATCATACAGGACCATTTCACAGACCTACAGAGCATCAGTAGAGATGATAGAACCTTTTACCAACTTTACAATACCCTTTGGGCTTTTTGCAGCCTTTCGTGTGATCACCAGAACCTCCTTCAGGATCCGTTCAACGTCTACAATGGACAGAACTTTAGAAAATACACAACTCATGAACTACATTGTTATTTTTCTCTTCATCCTGCCTGTTCTTCCTTTCCTTCTCTGTTAGAAGCTTCTCTCATGTTTTATTGACGATCACCAGCAGATGGAAGCCGAGTCCCTGCTGTGTTCCGCCCAGAGGCATTATGGGTCATATTACACTGTTTTTACATTGGACTGCATTTGTTTAGTCAGCCCGACTTCAATTGATTTAGAAAACAGATTTAACACCCAGAGCAGATGGTTTTTTTAGAATATAAAAACTAAAACATGAATGTGTATATATTATATATAATTATTGTTTGCTATAATCTAACATGTACAGCTTTATAAATTATTCTTGATCCACTGTGATAAAGAGGTGAAAAGTCAACATTTATCATGAATTTTATGCGCTTTCTTCAGTGTAAATTAAGTAAAACAATCTGAAAAAGGCAAATTAAATGTTTGCTTTACAAATGAGATTAAGAAATAATCTGCATTTAATGTCAAAACCCCATTTTAACATATAAATAACATCTGATGATCTCAAACACCAAAAAGTCATGTTAAAAGGTTGTTAGACTGAATTTATGGTGAACATCACAGGCTGAATAATTATTTTCACAGCAGGAGACCGAACATTCACCTTGATGTTTGACCTCTGAAGTATAAAAACTACAAAACCACACCCACCAAGAGAGGTCACAAACCATAAATCAGCTGCGCAGAAGACTGAACATAATGCTATAAGCCTCTGTAACTTACGTAACTGTAGCAGGTCACTGACCTCAGTCGTCATGGTGATGGCGCCACAATTCATCCTCAGAGCAGCACAGCCACTTGACCTTTGACCGCTGCTCTTTGTCTTACAGGATCACATGACTCCTCAGGTGAGCAGATCCACACCTGGAGGGGCTTACAGTAAGATCACATGACAGAGAGGAGTCACTGTCTGCCGATTGGCCAGGACAGAAGCCCCGCCTCAAACAGGAAACAGCAGAGACACTTATTTCACTTTGACTTTTTTTATTAAAACCCCGCAGTTTAATATCTGTAACAGCACGAAAAGTAAAACACAGAAGAACAGCTGAAAGAGGTCAGAGGTCAGAGATGGGTTCAACTATAAAAAAAGAAAGAAAAACACAAACTGAGCTGAGAATCTATTTACAGTGTGACCTCTGACCTTTACACTCCCTAAAACAACATACCTCTTACTCTCATTATTGATTGATTTAACCAGGAGCCATTAAATGTTTAGTCTGAGTCAATGTTTTGGTATAAAAACATGGAACATGTCACCCAGATACACAGCTGATGTTGATCATCTATTAACAGGAAAGTCTAGTTCAGTTTTGATTACAGCTGGTTTATTCTCTTCATTTTTTTTGCTTTAACTGATCGTTTTCAGTAGAGCTACTAAGTCAAATAACATGCCAACCAGTGCAGTACTATAATATCAAAAGGCTTCAGTTTAAAGGCCCAGTGTCTAATCACAGTTCTTTTTTTTTTTTTTAATTTCAGATTCTTTTTTTGTTGAAAACAAATACACATTTCCAGGATGATCGGTAATGGTGTAATTTCTTTGAAAATCCCTATCATTCACAAAAATCCCAATAGCTAATTTTCAGCCCTGGTCTTCATTCGGTGTGTTGTTGTTTTAAAGAGTGTAAGAGACAGAAGAGCCAAAACTTCACAGCAGTTAATTAAAACTCAGAGGAACAAACATGTCTGAGCCAATAATCAATCAATCAATCAATCTCTAATTATATCAGTGGACAGTTTAGTTCTTTTTTTATGTTAGAGAGACGCTTTAAGCAGCTGAGTCATGATTGTTCCTCTTCTGAACGGAAAACAAAGTAAGACGTCGACTCGGGTGCTGAAAAATCCAACGCAGAGCACAGACACCTGAATCAGACACAGCAGCGGCGGCCTCTCATTTCAGGTCCGTGGTGCATTCAGGAACTCCTCGCTGCTGGTAGTTTAATGGGAATCTCTTGAATGCACCGTGTGGGTGGAGCCTGTGAGACCCAGCCGCCGCCACTCGGGAACAAAAAACAAAAAGAAACACATGACAGCTAATGTTTGTTCCCACCCA